>JAOXYD010040813.1:0-13735 GCA_028565735.1 Pinacopodium congolense | reverse complement strand
ATAAAAATTAAATATATATAATATAAATATAAATATAATATAATATCTAATAATATGTAAGAATCTAAAATTTTAATTAAAATTAAAATTAATATAATAATTATAATTAAAATTAAAAATATATTATTTGATATGGTTATGATGTTGAAAGAATATTACTACTACTAAGATTACCATTGCGAAATGTAAAAAATACTTCTCTAAAAATTTTGTATAAAATTATCGAGTATAGTAGATCCCAAAATAATTTGATTACACATAGCAAAATAATATTTGAAAAACCTAATTCGTGAGACACCAAGATTTTAATATGGAAAAAATTTCAATATCAAGAACTAAAAATCACATGTATAAGTCAGTAAATCATCAATTATGTAAAATAATAAGTACAACAGCCAGTTTTTCCTACTCAAAAAATAGGGAGAATAACTAGAAAATAATAATAAGAGAGAATAAAAAATATCAGATCCAAAAATACAAGCCAAAAAGTTTTTAAGATCATAACACACTTTGATCTTAATTGAATAAAATAACTTGAGTCTCATATCTCTCACACAACATATTCTTTTTTTTTCTTAATATGGTTTCTTCTCTTTTGTTTTTCACTTTTTGTGCTCTATTAATTTCATCTGTTACATCCTTTATATTGGCAAAGGACATAACAAAAAGTTCGAAAAAAATTTAAAATTGTCTTTGACACTATAAAACAAACCATTGAAAAACAAAATTAAAATCATATTAAATAACAAAAAAGAAAGAAAGCACACAACAGCTACAAAGTGAGGAGGTGTCGTTCTTTTGAATAAAACAAAACAAATAAGAAAAAGCAAACATCAACTTTGCTTTTTCTTCCTCATTTGTTCTATATTAGTGAGACCCATGACAAACTCCCCCTCACATTAATATGGGAGGAATAGCCATTCCTGCAGTCGAACGACAAGTTTCAAGCTTCTCTCTTAATAAGGGCTTCATCAGCATATTCAAACCATTATTATTAGTATGAATCTTCTCAAGTTGAAATTATTTGGATTCTAAAACATCTTTTATCCAATAATATCCCACTTTAATTTACTTCGAGCTCGGATGAAAAGAGGAATTTTTACTAAGGTGAATAACACTGTGATTATTACAAAATAACACATAACGTTCTTATTCAAAACCAAGTTCCTTTAGAAATTTCTCCATTCATAAAATTTTTTTACATGCTTCGGTTACTACAATAAACTCAATTTCTATGGTAGAAAGTACAACACATTTATGTAATTTTGCCATGATATTGCTCCCCCTGCAAATGATATCAAACATCTCGAAGTAGACTTTCTGAAATCCAGATTACTAGTTATATCTGTTTCTATGTAACCAATTAATATAGACTTATTAACACCAAAACATAAGCATAATCTGGAAGTCTCACGTCAATACCTTAATATCTATTTAATAGCATACCAATATTCCATACTAGAATTAGAAAGGAACCTATTAATAACACCAACAATGTGAGTAATATCTAGTTTAGTGCACACCATAGCATACATTAAAGTACTAATTGCTGAAGAATAAGGAACTCGCTGCATACTTATCTTCTCTTCATTAGTAGAAGGACTTTATTTAGTACTCAATCTAAAGTAATTAACAAGAGAAGAACTAATTGATTTAGCATTATTCATGTTGAACCTTTAAAACACCTTCTCAATGTACTTCTCTCGAGAAAACCATAGCTTCTTTACTTTTTTTATCTTGAATTATCCTTATACTAAGGATTTACTTTGCTAGTATTAAGTCTTTCATGGAAAAAGACTTACTCAACTCCTTCTTCAATCTTGAAAGTATTCTTTCCATTAATCAACATATCATCAATATATAATAAAATAATGATAAATCATTATCAGATAAATTTTAATAAAGCACACAATGTTCTGAAGCAGTTTTCTTATAATTTTACTCACCATAACTGATTCAAACTTCTTAAATCATCATCTTGGTACTTGTTTCAAACCATAAAAGCTTTTTCTTATCTTGAAAACATGATCCTCTTTCTCTTTTATCTTAAAATCCTCTGAATGCTCCATATAGGTCTTTTTCCTCAAAATTACCATGTAAGAATGTAATTTTTACATCTATTTGCTCAATCTTTAAATCAAGGCTAGTTGTTAAACCAAGTATAATATGAATGGAAGACATTTTAACAACAGGAGAAAATATATCATTAAAATCAATACATTTCCTTTAATTGAATTACTTAATAACTAGTCTAGCATTATATTGTAGTCGTAAAGAATGCTCTTCAGGCTTAGTTCTATATACCTACTTATTCTTCAAAGCTCTCTTATTTTTAGGTATTTTCACCAACTCAAATATATGATTCTCATACATGAACTTCATCTCGTCTTACATAACTTCAATCCACTATATAGTTTTTTGATAGATTTTTAGTTCACCATTATCTGTCAAATTTAACTCATAAGTATCAATAGGATACCGAGTAGAAGGTTGCCTACCTTTCAAAATTTTTTGTAATTGAAACAAACTTGAGCTTAGGGAGTTGAAGGCTCATTATCATCATTAGAATCTATTTGGGTGGGAGCATTTTCAATTTCTTGTTGTTCAATCTGATTTTCATCCCCAACTCTCTCAAATACCATCATTGGAAGCACTATCTCTGAGTCATCACTTGCTTAAAGATTTGTTTTTTAACTTTATCAATATCCATTATAGTCTCATTCTCCACAAACACTATTTCTTGATTTCTTCTCAACTAAATCATAAAATCTGCAACCAAATACATCTAGATCATAGCCAATAAATTCACACTGTCATATTTTTACATCAAGTTTTGACTTTTCATCATTAAGAACATGCACAAATGCCTTGCATACAAAGACTCGTAAGTAATCATAGGAAATATCTTTACCTGACCACGCCCTTTCTAAAACATAAAAATTTAAGGAAACATGTGGAGAAAGATTTAAGACATATATCATAATATTTAATGCTTCAGTCCAAAATAACTTCGACAACTTTACATATGACAACAAGCATCTAACCCTCTCAATAAGTATCTTGTTCATCCTCTCAACTACACCATTCAACTAAGACGTTTTAGGAAAAATTTTCGTATGTCGAATATTTTATTCCTTACAATATTTCTGAAGCGGTCCAATGTACTTGCCCCTATAATCTGTCTTAAGGCACTTAACTTTCTTTCCATTATCTATCTCAACTAGGACTTGAAATTATTTGAACACTACAACCTAATTTTTGTACTTTAGGGTATAAATTCACAACTTCCTTGAATAATTATCATTAAATATAACAAAATAATAGGAACAACAAAGTGATTCAATCTTAAGTAGATTACACACATAAGAATATATTAATTATAATGCCTCAAATTTCTTTTTGGATGTGTAGAACTTTTAAAAGAAACTCTATATTGTTTTCTGGTTAAACAATGAGCACATCTTCGTAAATACTCATTATTCAACCTAGTTAAATTCTTCTTTTTAACTAATATTGACATAGCTTTCTTACCTATATGACCAAGTCTCTGTTATCACGTCTCCACTTTATCATCATTCTCCACTACATTAATCATATTGTTAGAAATTTTGGCCTGCATCAAATAAAGTATAAAACATTTATCACTTCGAGTTATTACAAGAAAACCTTTATTCAGCTTACATTTTTCATTGAGAAAAGTGTTGCAATACCTTTTTTCATTAAGCTTGCCAGTAGAAATCAAATTGATCCTTATGTTATGAACATGTTTTACATTCTTCAAGAGCAACCTAACACCACAGTTAGTCTCCAAGTAAACATCACTAACACCAGTAATTTTAGAATTACCCTCATTACCCATCTTGACAATTCTGAAATCACCAGGTATGTAGAATGTGAAGAAATCCTTTCGAGTTGTAGTATGAATAGAAGCACTATTATCAGTTACCCAACTAGTTTCATGATTTGTTAAGTTGACAAAATCAATATCATAGAGGACAAGAAAATCTTGTTCAGTTGTAGCAGTTACTTTCTCATCATTACTATTATCACCTCGCTTCTTATCATTCTCCTTGTCTCTCTTTAGTTTTTTGCAAAAATTTTTTATATGTTCCTTCCTGTTACAGTGATGGCATTCAATGTTAGCATATTTGTTGAACTTACCTCAACTTTTGCTCCTATCATTGCCTTTCGAACTTTTACTTTGATTTTTCTCTCAGTGGTTGTAACCAAAACATCTTATTGTAAAGAAGGAGACCTTTGTGACCTTCGTCTCATCTCTTCATCCAAGATACCACTTTTCACTAATTCTATAGTCACTACATTATTACGAGTAGAATTAGTCAACAAAATTTTTAAAGTTCTCCGAAAATTAGGTAAAAACGCAAGTACCATAAAAGTAAAAACTTCATTATAAAAAATGACACATATATGACAATTGATCCATAATCCCTTAAAATTCATTCAAGTGATACTCAACATAACATCTTTCCTTATATTTCAACGTACTAACTTTGTCAAGTAAAATAATTTATCATTGCCAGTCTTTGATGCATATAATTCTTCAATTTTATTCCACAATGTTCTAACATGCGTCTTATCACAAATATGATTGTACAAATTATCCTCAATAAATTATCTAATAAAACTGCGTACCTGCTTATGTTTAAAAGTTAACTCCTCATCAAATTTGTCTTTAGGTTCTTAAACGGTAAATACTAAAATATGTAATTTCATTATAAATGGAAAGTCCTTCATCTTGTTTCTCTATATATGGTAATTTATATCATTCAAATTTATAATTTTGTTGAACTTTTCCTCCATAATTAAACCTAACAATTAATTGAAAATCGCTTTAATACTAGTTATTGGGAGAACATCGCCAGTAATAAGATTTTCATTACGGAATGTCAAAAACATTTTTATGAAATTTTATATAAATTTTTTTAATATAACAGGCTCCAAAATAAATTAATCACAAATGGCATAATAATATCTAAAGAAACTAATCATATAAGACAACATAATTTTTAACTTGGAAAACCACCTCAAAATTAATGAGTAAAAACCATGAGTACAAGCCAATAAATCATTCACTCTATAAAATAATGGTTATAACAACTAATCTTCTCTACTCAAAAAATAGGGACAATAACTATAAAATAATAGTAAGAGGAAATAAAAAATACTGCACCACAAAACATGAACCAAAAGGTGTTTAAGATCAGCACACCCTTTGATCTTAGTTGAACAAATAACTTGAGTTTCACACCTCTTATACAACACATTCTTTTTTTTAATTTTTGATTTCATCTATTACATCCTTTATATAAACAAAGGGTAGAACACAAAGTCTGAAAAAATTTAAACATGTCTTTAACACTATAAAACAAGCCATCGAAAAACAAAGTTGAAATCGTACTAAACAATAAGAAAAAAACACAAAACAGTTACAAAGTGAGGAGATGCCAGTCTTTCTAACAAAATAAAACAAACAAGAAAAAGCAAACATCATCGTTGCTTTTTCTTCCTCCTTTTATCCATATTAGTGGGATCCATGACATATATCTCGGTGAGTATTTGCATTTCTTTCAAATATCCATAAACATATATTAAGAGAAGATTAAAAGATGAAGTTGTGTGTTATCAATGTATAATAGACAATTTCATGTGTTCTTCTAGTAAAAACAACATTATGTATGCCATTGTTATATATGATTTTGTCCATTATATTTCAAGAGCAGACATGGTAAAATCATAAGAGGGATTCCTCACTTGTTTGGCTTTGAAAGTAGTGAGATTCTTGCCATTTGATTCAAAGAGCTTGAAACCAAAGATTGGCTTTTTGACTTTCCTTTCTCTACCAATTGAAATCAAAAGATTGACTTACCCTGATGGCATGGCACAGTTTTTAGATATGAACCTTGAATCAAGCACTGAAAGCCTTTCATTTAATCATGAATCACTCGCTTTTAATATTTAGAACATGAAATCCGATGAACTAAAAGGTCACTAGTAAACAGCTACTTATAATATAGACTAAGACCGAATAGCATAAATGATCTTCTTTGAATAAAACTCTCATGCCTCCATTAATCTTGATTATGCCTTTATACTTAGTCTCTTAACAAATCGCTTGTTCTATCAAATAACAAACACTTTGAAGAAATGACATTATTTTATATTTCTCAATTAATTTTTTAAGCAATGAATGATGTTAAAGAGTTTGGGAACATAATTAAAAAAGTATAAGAAAGTCTAATATAATTTCCAAAATTTTGGAGTTAAGATAAAAAAGAGTCAAACTATAAAAGGTTTAATCTAATTAACCCTTAATTATTTCAATTAGATTTGAATCATGATAAGCTAAGCATAATTTTGATATGTTGATATCTAAATAATTTAGTAAAAATATTGTTTCACTGCTACTTATTCTATAGGCCAAATTGCTAAAATTCTAATCTTGAATATTAAGAAATCATATTTAATAAGAGAATATTTTTGTTATTGTTTCTAAAATTACAACATTTGCATAAGTTTTAGTTCTAAATTGTGAAAAATAAAAAATTTGAAATTTAAGACTTACAAGCTACTTTTATATTTCATTAATGAACTAAAGATGATATACAAATGTTTCTATAGTCTAAGTTGTAAGTTCTTTTTTCCATTTACTCGTTATCCTTTTAGGGTTTTTACCAGAGTTTTGAATTCCGTCTCGTACTAGCTGTGAAACGGAATAAAAATGGTATATATTGTATCGGGTTTGAATACCGCTCGATATTAGCCGTTTCGGCCGGTACTAAGAATAGAAAAAAATTATATTTTAACCTTTTGAATTTAAATGTTTAATTTTTATTTCCTATTACAAATATATTTATAGGTTACTTTATAAATTTTATAAAATTCAGAGTCTGATTTATAATTTTAAAAAACTATCCGAAACAGTATCAGTATTGACCGGTACCGATACAATACCATTTTAAAAATAAATCTAATACCAATATTGATTGATATTCAAAACTTTAATTTTTATGAATGTTTGAAATGTAGTGATTAAGCTAAAAGGATTTGTGGGTTTGTGAAATAGAAACTCTAATTTTCATTCAATTTTTATAAACTGATTAAATCGGTTAGCTATTAATATTAATGGACTACTTTTTAAATTTACATTTTTTAAATGAAACTTAATTAATTAAGTTAATTTTCGATAAAAACGAGTTGAACCAACCAATCTTGTTTGATTTTTAAACATTGATTTTTCTAACTTAGTGTGATGCGTTTTTTAGTCAAATTAATAATCAATTTAATTGAAATACTTATCCTTAGTTATAGATTAATATTTCAATCAAATTCAAATCATGAAAAATACGCATAATTTTGAATTATTGGTATCTAAATAATTTAGTAAAAAAGTGTTTAACTACTACTCAAAAAAAGATTCTACGGCCAAATTAATAAAAGTTAATCTTGAATATTAAGAAAGTATACCTAATAAGACACCTTGGGAACATTTTTGTTGTTGTTTCTAAAATTACAACATCTCCACAAGTCTTAGCACTAAATTGTGAAAATGAAAAAAAAAAAACTTGATTGAAAAATAAGAAATTTAAGACTTACAAGCTACTCCTATATTTCACTAATAAACTGAAGTTTTATATACAAGTGAATCTTACAACAATACAGGAGGAGACAAGCTTTAGACTAGCAGAGTCACAAACCAAATAAAGGATCATTCGCACCAAAAATGGCAGAACTGAACTGCCGGGTATTCAAATCGCCTCCATCCAATGCAGGACCAAACCTGTCGAGCCACTGAGTGGGGCTCGGATTATCATTCTCCTCTACCCAATCTGAGGTCATGTCAATGTCCTCACACTGAATAAGGTCTACTTCTGCAGGTTTTGTTCTCATCTGTCTTGCCAACCTGAGATTGTAGTTTACATAGATGAGGTCATTCAATGTTTCTTTGTCGATCTTATTCCGTTTTTCAGAATGAATCTGCTGGAACGTGCTCCAATGTCTCTCGAATGTGAAGCTGCTGCAAACCTGACTCAGTATTCTGATGGCCACCCGTTGTAACACTGGTGCAGGATCACCAAATTGTTCCCACCAAAGTCCTACAACATGCCAGCAGTATAATTTTTTACACCTAACAAGTTGAGATGTAATGAAGCACTAATATGTTCTAACATTTCAAGCTTAAAACTGCAAAAAAAAACAAAAAAGAGATGATCATCCTATCATTAAAATCACGTTCACGGCAACTACGAGGATGACTGATCCAAAATATGAGACCCAATATGGGATTTCTATGACAAAAATGAGTAAATGTATTGATAGCCAGCTGCAAGATACAGTTTGAAATCTGCAGATAACTAGGCACAAGTGCTCAGAGAGCAAGAGTTGAATGCATACCAGGTGCAACTGTATCCCGGGCTTCCATTGCTAAATTGCAACCAAACATCCCGCTTGCCCTTGTGAAGATTAAAATTTGACTGGTGATATCACGTCTCATATCAGGAGTAGGGAGTAGTTTTTCAATAACCTTGAAGAAGTCTTCTTTAATAAGCACAAGAAACTTCATTTCTTGGTTATACTGAACACTGGGGTTCAAAAATGCAGCTGCCGAGTGAAGTGGGGAATGGAGTTGGTCCCTCCACTTTCTGTCTACAATATCCAGAAAGGTCTTACATTTGCTCTCGTCCATTATATAATAAGTCCTTATCGACTCCTTGGCCCTAGTCATTAATTCATATATAGATCCCACAGCAGGTTTACCCCCAGAGACTTCCCTCAGAACCTTAAGAAAAGGTTCAGAAATGGCCACACATTCTTCTATTGCTTTCCAGAAATCTCCATCTTCAACAATGGCAACACATGCTATGCTCTGTGGTTTATTTGCATATGAAGAGTTTGTAGAAAATTCGGGGCTGTTGAACATTAGTTTCAATCTAGACCTTTGCTTCAGCATTGATTGCAGTGACAGAAAATTCGACACAGATTTAGTCATGCCACTCCTTACTATCTCCTGCCCTCCTGTAAACTTCTTCATCAGATCAAGCATAGATGTGCTGTTGTATATAAATTTCGATATAGTTTGTGCCTGTAAGATGCACCGATTCACCCAATCGACTTTAGAAAACTCCTCTAAAATCAAATTCAAACATTGAGAAGCACAGGGAGACACAAAAATAGTTCCATAGTTTTGCAGAATATGGTTAGCAATACCAGTATAGTTAAAGCTACTATCCATAATTATCTGCACAACATTTTCTGGTCCAAAGTCTTGAATAACAGAATCAAATAAATCAGCAAGGCATTTGGTATTCTTGAAGTAAGAAGATGCATCTACAGATTTGTGGAAGAATGTCCGAGATGGCGAGGAAACCAAAAAGTTTATTAAAGCTCTTGATTTGTTGTCAGTCCACATATCAGCAATGATAGTGCAACCTGTAGTTGCCCACTCTTTTTCTATATCTTTCAGTTGTAAGCTCACTTCAGACTTTATCCTTTCCAACCACATTGTCTTCAACATTTCTGCTGATGGGCCTGTAAATCCAGCACCACATTTTGTTATTGCATCAATCATTGCCAGGTAGGATGGAGAACGGGCAACACTTAAGTCTAGCTTATTTTCAAAGAAAAACAGAGCAATGCTTTTTTCAGCGTTCTCTTGGTTACTTAATGAAGAAATAGTCATTGGTGCAACAGCGGGGTAAATTTTTGCGGTTGGAGCTGGTGCCTCCACAGATATGAGACTTTTACTTGTAGGAACATTTCCAGGAGATCTGATTTCTGCAGGCCTTTGCCTTTTGGTACCAGGTGTCTCTTTGATATCCTCCTTTGATGCTATAATGGCCCTTACCCTATCAGTGACATCATCTCTCACTTTGCTACAAGGATTTACGCCTTTACTTGGCAACCGGGAAAGATGATGCTTCAATCTACTAATGCCACCATTCAAAACTCTTTGGCAAAATCTACATTTCACCTTGTTTCCATCTAATTTATCAGCATATTCCCAGCAAACATCTTTTTCTCGAACCACTGGCAGTAGATCAATGTACCATCAGAATATGTTTCTCTTCAGTATCTTAATACTCACTGACTGAGACAAATGATAGTGTATGTTTTGAGAGATGCATATTAAAAATGAAAACAGCCAAAGGAAAATCAATGCTTGAGTTCATCGAAAAGGAGATTAGAAGGTTGTATGAGCAAATTGCAATGCAAAGTAATCAATTGAAGCCATTAGTATTTAGAAACTACAAGCATGTCCTTGACAATAAAAGAAAACCAAAAGTTACACAAACTAAAACGATGTAGTTGGACATAGTATTTACAGAATCCGAACTTACTTGTTACAGGATTTTTTCCACACTGACCTGCACCCGAAGCAAAAGAAAAAGGTATCCATTAGAAGTTGGAAAGTTTCTTTTTGCTTGTTTCAAACATTCATTGCTTAAAACTTCAAAAAGTTTTCTAGAGATAAGAGCGAGTCAAAATTCCAGGGGTATGGCACGAAAAGAATATCACACTTAGGGATCAGTAACTACAAAAGTTTCACAGTAGAACCACCAGTTCTATTTTTATTTTCAAATTTTAAGTTCCATTAGGTATGCTATCAAAGAAGAAAACTTTCAAACAATCAAAGTTCAAAACAAGGGCACCGCACAATTAAATTGAAAGTATATTTAGCTTTGCACTTGAGCGGGTCATAATCAAGCCTGCCAAAACTTCAAGCAAGCAAGGGAAGTTGCAGAAGCAATGCTTTTCATCAAGCATAAGGTTCAGAGTAGTCGATTCCCTTTGCAGTTTCACATATGCAGAACCAAATATCAGGCAGATGGGCACATTCAGAACGAATAGACTACACAGGAAGTCGTTCTATTACTTGAGTTTGAAGATTTCCACATAAAAGGCTGTGGCTTTAAGCACTGAGTTAAAGTCTCTGACCATACACAAACATATATCAAGAAGAGGCACAAAGCTTAGTCAAAGCTTTCAAAATCAATTAATTTGGCAGTATTATCCAGCCAGTCCTCATGAAACAAAAGAGCAATAAGCTTTATCCAAAATCCTGACATTAACCCCAGAAACTTGTCCATGCAGTAACCCAGTTCATCCTATCACTCACCATCTCTTCGAACCTTGTACAAGCTCTATCCAGCTCAGTGCAGTGTTTAACGAGCTAAATCATTAAGAATTAGAATGACACATAAGATTTCAATCAAGTATCAAACCAGAACCGGAGCAATTCAAGCATTTTCTCCGAACAGCGTTGATAACAGATAAGTTTGGTAATTTTCCCTCAATTTCTCGGCAACCCAACAAAGCTCAAGAATCAGAGGTACCAAACAGTTGAATTATTCAGTGTTTGAGACGAAAAGATGAAAGCTTTTGGAGTGATTACTACAATTTATGTAAACAAAAAAACAACAGCAAACGTGTATTTGGTTAAAAAGGAAGAGAAATAGCGAGAACTTACAGAGACAGAGAAAAAAAAAAAAAAGACAGAATGTTGCGGTTGTCGACGGAGAGATAATCGGAAGTTGCAGAGAGAAAAGGCGAAATTTTCACATATCGTGAGATTTTAGGGTTTTTTCCTTCTGTGTTTCGTTCTTGTCTAATCTCTCGTCTTATCGTTTCTTTATTATTTTCTTTTAATTTTTTAAATCTTTTTTCCTTTTTCACGTGTCGTGATATATCGCGGAACTGTGTGGGGGCTGTGTGAAGCGGCATGTCGTTTTGAGTTGAACTTGGTCTCCTTAAATTTTGCTATTGTTGGAATATTTTTATAAATGAGTCAAAATAAATATGATTTTTAAAAGACTCATTTGATAAGTGAATTCCAGTCAAAATACATTTTTTCACATCTATTTGGTGTGTATATATATATATATACATGGAATAAATTCTCTAACTTGGATAAATTATTAAATTTTAAAAACTCTCTTCCAAGTAATAGTGGAAAAGGTGGGTCTAGTTTGGATTTTTATATTGAATAAATTGTCTAATTTGGATAAATGATTAGATTTTTAAAAACTATCTTCCCATTATTTAAATTACACTTTAAAAAGATGGAGTCTAATTTGGATTCTTCAAAATCTGTATTTGATCTCAAAAATAAAATTTCAAATTATAACTTGAAAAGTTTAGAGTTGATTATTAGATTGGATTTAGGCTTTTTTTTTACTTGAATTTATCTCAATACTCCAATTAACTCATTGAAAATATAGATTTTTTATCTTTTAATTTTGAAATAAAATCATAAAATTAAAAAAAAGATCATTATTGTTAATTATATATTAATAAAGGCAAAAGATTTTTTTTTCTTAACATTTTAAAAAAGGCATAACTTACCTTTAATATTTACTAAAATACCTTCTTTTTCTTCATAATATTTGTAAAATTATACGATTTGTTTCCTAACATTTATAAAATGGGTAAATTACTCTTAAGCATGTACTCTATTAATGTTCTTTTTTTAAAATACTTTATTGACATTTTATTAGTCAATTATTAAGTCCTCCAGGATAAATGTCAATGAAGACTTAACAATGTAGACTTAAAGATGTACTAACAAAATGTCAATATAATTACTGTTTGTGATTAATTTATAATATATTATAAACATTAAGAAATAAATTACACCATTTATAAATATTATGAGGTAAATTACAATATTTTTCAAACTTTAGGTGGATGTAAATTAAATTTTATAAAAGGGATAAAGTGGATCTTTTACTTATAGTATATTTCAAAAGAGTTTAAGTGGTCAGCCATAAGTTACCAAATTATAAAATATTTTATATACCCTAGATAATTTAAAAGGATAATAGATTAAATAGTAACTAATTTTTAGATTTTTTTTACTTTAATTTTAACTTTTAAAAACTTTCAATTTAGTTACCAATCTTTTAAGATTCATTTAGCTCATGTCAAAAGATATATTTTGTTTGTTGACATAGTTAATGAAACTTAACATATAAACGTTTATGTGTTAAAATGTACATATGTAAATGTCCATGTGTGCAACTCAACTACCAACCAACTTTTTTAAAAAATTAAATTATTAACTAATTTTTTGAGATTTTTGTACTTTAATATCTAATATTTAAAGATTTTCAATTTAATGACTAATTTTTTAAAATTCATTTAACTCTAGTCAAAAGATAGATTGTGTCAATTTTTTTATTGATATGGCTAAAGGAACTTGACACATGAATATCGACGTGATAAAATATACTTCTTTCTAAAACTATTATTTAAGTATTTGAAATTTCAAAATTATTAAATAAATTTTAAAATTTTAAATAAATTATCATTTATTAAAATTTCTAACGTAACTAACCAAAGTCTAAGTGTATATACATACATGATAATTATGGATTTTTTCTATAATTCTGATGATGCTGTTGCCTGCACCCAAATTTAAAAGAAATCAGATCTATCCAAATGAATGTAGCTAGGAATGAGTAGAGATCGTTCCCACGAGGAATTCCTACGATGAATGTTAAACGAATCGAAAAACCAAAAGTAACAAGGGGTTTTGATTTAATTGTAAAATTAAAGAGGTAAGAGCTTCAAAAATCGAAAATAATGTAAATAATTAAATCTGGAAATTTAGGAAACAAACCTTGGTCTTTGGGTCACCGTCATTATCAATCTAGTATGAATCATTGACATAAAAATTCAATTCATTAACAAATACTCATTGGGGGTTGTTTTCTCTTAA
>JAOXYD010040812.1:0-27370 GCA_028565735.1 Pinacopodium congolense | reverse complement strand
GGAGCAGTTGCAAGTGGAGGAAGAAGACAAGTCATAAATGTTGAAGATTTAAGCAAAAAATGGTTGCTACACGTTCATTAACAGCACCATGTTCATCCATTAATGACACCTTATTCATCCATCAACATGACCCTGGTAGGGTGTCGTTGATAGTTGACTTTTGACAAAAATTTCATCTTTTTACTCTAATCTCTATCTTTAAGCTCTCTCTTGCAAAGTAAACATCATAACACATAAATGGAACATTTAAGTACTAAAATAGGGTTAAATTAATATCAAATAACATCCAAAAATACTATAAATTTAACAACCCCTAACACTTAGATTAGATTTTCTTAAATCATTTTTTTCCTTTTGGACTCAACAAAAATTCATTAACTCATGAAAGGATGTATAGAAATGAAACTTGAAAAGACAAAAACACATTATAAAGAATGACCATCTATCAGGCCTATTTCTCTTTTAATCATGCAAAATTTATCTTCACACAAAGGTTTAGTAAAAATATAGGCTAATTGATGCATAGTATCAATAAAATCAGGTTCAATGTCACTATTTTGAATATGATCTCTAATGAAATAATACCTATTTTTTTTAATTTTTTGTCTTAGAATATTGAATGGGGTTCTTTTTTAAATAAATAGTTCTAGTGTTATTACATCCTACTAAAATTTTGTTAAGATCTAAACCATAGTCCTTAAGTTGTTGTCTAGGCCATAAAACTTGAGTTTAATAACTACTGGTGGCAATATATTCATCTTTTGTTGTAGAAAATGCAACAATTTTTTTTCTATAAACCCATTAAACTAATGCATTACCTAAGAAATGACATGCAACATATGTACTTTTTCTATTAAAAAATCTTTCTGTAAAATCAGTATTTGAATATCCAATGAAGTCTAAACATGCATTCCTAGGATATCAAAGTCTTAAATGTAATGTACCACTCAAATATCTCAAAATGCAATATAGTTAATAAATGAGATTCTCTACATGATGATTGAAATTGAGGACACAAATAGATATTAAGTATAATATTAGGTCTACTAGCAATTAAATATAATAAGCTACCGATCTTATCCTGATATTTCTTTACATACACTTCTTTACTGTCTTCATCATTGTTCAATTTTGTGGAAGTGCTCACTGAAGTGCACAACGGTTTTGTTTGATCCATGCCAAATCGCTTAAGTAATTCTCTTGTGTACTTTGCTTGATTGATGAAGATGTCGTCCTTCATTTTCTTGATTTGTAGTCTAAGAAAGAAGTTTAGTTCTCCCATCTTATTCATCTCGAACTCCCTACTCATACACTTAGGAAACTCCTGACATGATAGCTCATTAGTAGCATAAAAAATGATGTCATCCACATAAATTGAACAATTAATAAATCCTTTTTGTCTTTCTTAATAAATAAAGTGGTATCAACTTTCCCTTTTTCAAAACCATTTTTAAGAAAAAAATGTACTTAATCTAACATACCATGCTCTAGGCACATGTTTTAAAACTTATCATCATATCTTTCAAAACTAGGGGTTGCTCAAAATAAACTTCTTTTTATATAAAACCCTTTAAAATGCATTTTTAACATCTATTTAAAATAATTTAATACTCATATGAGTTGAAAATGCAACCAAAAGTCTAATGGCTTTTAATTTAGCTACAGAGGAAAAATTTTCATCATAATCTATTCCTTCTTCCTGGTTATTACCCTTAACCACTAATCTTGCCTTGCTTCTATCAATATTTCGTTAATCATCTATTTTGTTCTTGAATACTTATTTAGTACCTATTATTAGATGATCTTTAGGTCTAGGAACTAAATTTCAAACCTTTTTTTTTTCTTTCGAATTGATTCAATTCTTCATTCATAACCAAAATCCAATTTTCATCATCTTGGCTTCTTTAATAGTCCAAGGTTTAATCTTTGAAATAAATGCAAGATGCAATAAATTCAAATGAGAGTGAATAGTTACACCTTGTTGGATATCACCCATTATTTGGTTAGACGGATGATTGTTCCTGCATCTTTAATCTCTTAGTAACTCTTGATTGTTCTTGCATCTTTAATCTCTTAGTAACTCTTCATCCCCCCTTTCTTCACTTGGTTCATTAATTTGCTCTTGAGATGTTTGTTCTTTATCTTTAAATGATAGGTTCTCCAAACTCTTTGATAAATCTATATCATCATTATCAAAATCTCTCTTTATTTTGAAGGGGTTAGTTTCATCAAATACAACATGTATAGATTCTTTTACAACATGGTTGCCTTTTTTAAAAACTCTATATGCTTTACTACATAATGAATAACGTAAGAAGAGGCCTTCATTTATTTTGGAATCAAATTTACCCAAACTATCTTAGTATAAGACATAACATTTGTAACGAAATACTTTGAAATGGCTAATTTTAGGTTTCTTACCATTCAAAAGTTCATAGGGCTTTTTATCATTTTTATGTCTTATATTCACTCTAATAATGACATGGCATATACATATAATTTCCTTGGCCCAAAAATATTTAGGTAAATCATACTCATTAGTCATAATTCGAACCATTTCTTGTAAAAGCCTATTCTTTCTTTCTACTACACCATTTTATTATGGTGTCCTAGGTATAGAGAAATTATGTGAAATGCCATTATCATAGTAAAAACATTAAAACCTTTCATTGTCAAATTCTCTACCATGATCACTCCTAATAGATATAATAGACAATGCTTTTTCATTTTGAATTTTCTTTGAAAAACTTACAAATTATTTAAAACATTCTTCTTTCTTACTAAGGAACAAAACACATGTAAATCTACTGAAGTCATTAGTAATAACAAAAGCATATGATTTACCACCTAAACTAACTACTCTTATAGGGTCAAATAAATCCATATGAAGTAATTCAAGTGGTCTAGAAGGTGTTACCAATTTCTTGCTTGGAAATGAGCTTCTTGCTTGTTTTTCCCATATGGCGTGCTCCATAGAGTTTATATTTTTTTGTACTTCATGCTTGGAAGTCTTCTTCCAAGTTGTTTTGCGATGAGTTTTAATAAGAGGTCCAAACTTGCATGTCTATGCCATTTATGCCAAATTGAAGTACACTCACTTAAAGAAATCAAACACTTGTTTTGAAGGTTAGTTACATTATATAAATTAACAATATATATGTTCCCTTCTCTTTTTTCTTAAAAAAGTAATACTATCATCACTAATCTTTGAAACAACACATTTATCTCCTACAAAGCATACTTTGTAATATGTATTGCATAGTTGAATTACAATTAGTAGATTATGCTTTAGTCATTTAACAAATAATACATTATTAATTAATGGATAGTTTTCCTTATCTACTTTTCCAATGCCAATTACTTTACCCTTAGCATTATCACTAAATGTAATCGATCCTTCGTCATTATTTTTTAAGGTGATGAATTGCGAAAGATCACTAGTCATGTGTCATAAACATCCACAATCAATATACCACTTATTTATTTTCTCAGTGATCTGTAAAATAAAGAACCATATAGATTTAAATACCCATCTCATCTTAGGTCCTTAAATGTTAGTAACATACGTATCTCATTCTTTTATCAAGGTTATCACACATAAGAGTAGACATATCGGTTACAGATATTGATTACAGATAATTAAAAACAACTTTAATAGAGTATCAGTCAATCAAACTAGGCATATCGGTTGACCTAACTTAGTTAGGTTGACTGAAGTAAATCGAAATCAAATGATTGACATATAAAACTACATTTTTCCAGAGCACAACTTCTAGTTCTTATAAATAATAAAATAAACATGAGTAAAGGAGATTTAACAAACTTTTTAAACCTGAATCGTTTTTATTCTTTGAGCATTATATCTTTCATTCATGTTCATTCGAAAAAGTATTTAAAAAATCATAACAAAATATTGAACATGTCCATAAGGTTCACAATATGACCAAAACAAAGGGGTGTAAGTTCTATATGCATTTTCATAAACATTCTTTCATCTAAAATCATTACAAAGCCTTTAAAACTTTTGTTTAGTTGAACAAATGATCTTTTATCATTTTAGGGGAATTTCTTATGTCTTGGTATATACATGAATGCATGATGTGGTCTGCTAGATGCATCTTGAACATTCCTAGAGGAACTTTCATCTTCTAAGTTCTTTACCCTAATAAAAATAGTTTTTCTAGTAGAACTTCCATTTCTATAACTTAATCTATGTTTATAATTTCCTACTTTTTGAACAATCAGTAATGTTTGTAATTTCTCTTTTCACTTAGTAAATTTCAGAAGTGATTCCTTAAGGGATTCTACCTCTTTGTTTAATGTTCTATTTTCATTTACTAGTTCATCGTTATCTTCTTTAAGTCTCTCCTTTCCTTCTTCAATCCCTTCTTTTCTTTCTTCTCTTCTTTTTCTTCTTATTCTTTTAGGAGGTGTGAGCATTGCAATCTCAAATGGCCTTTTTTACCACATTAAATGCACGTTATGTTAGCTAATTTATTTTTAGAGAAAGATGTACTTTTTTTACACATTGATGCATTTCTAATGAACTTCTTTAATATTTTTGTAATAAGAGTGAGTTCCTCATTTTTGCTTCCAATTGATAATTTTTCATCGTCGCTTTCCTCCTTTCTAGATGTTTTGAAGGCTACATTCTTTCTTTTGCACATGTCTTACTATTCTTGAATGTTCTTCATCCTCATATCATATGTTAATAATGAGTCGATAAGTTTGTCGAGAGGGAGGGTATTGAGATCCTCTACTTCTTGAATTGCCGTCGCTTTCACTTTCCATGAATTTGGTAGATACATGAGGATTTTGCTAACAAGCTTAACACTAGAATAGGTTTTACCTAGACTCTGAAGAGCATTTATAATATTATTAAAATAAGCATACATAATAGAAATGTTTTCATCATGCAGGAAAAGTTCATATTGATGAGTAAGTACGCTAATTTTAGTTTATTTTACTTGATTTGTGCCTTTATGAGTGATTTCCAAAGTATGATAAATATTATATGCAGTTTTGTACATAGAGATTCTATTAAATTCTTCCATAATCAAGGCACAATACAAAATATGCATAGGTTTTCAATTTAAAGAAACTAACCTCTTTTCTTTATTGTCCCATTTATGTTCTTTCTTAAATAATTGCTCATTTCCAACGTGTTTGGTAGGCATAGGTGTCTTTTGAGAGAAAACAATTAATAAATCTACACTGTCACTTGTTAAATAACATCTCATCTTATTTTCCAATATAAATAATTGTTTCTATCAAAATAAGGGGTTCAATGAAGATTATGGCCCTCTATGCTAGATGAGGGACTAATTCTATTCATAGAGTGTGCCATATGATCTTTACTCATTAATTTGTTGGAATTAAAACTTATATGAGACTTATGCTCTAACATCATTTATTAGGCTTAGATGGCACCTAAAAGGAGGGTGAATCAAGTGATAAAAATTATGCACAAAATAAGTTTACCAAATGTGAATGCTAGGTAATGCTATTAAATTAAACAAACAAATCAAAGTAAGTGAATAAAATAAAAAGAGTGTAGAAAAGAAATACACCACCGATTTATACTAATGTGAATTGGTCAACTTGCTCCTATGTCTAGTTCCTAACACAACCTATTGAGTTGATTTTATTCAAGCAGTCAAGAATTACAATGAAAGAATTACAAACCCTTTTATGGCGCAAGGATAACCTTCTCTCATTCTTTACTAAGGCTAAAGAATGACCTCACTAGCTATTTAAAAACAACACTTAAAAGTGTTTTACTCAAGTTACTTTGATATAAAGAAGAGGCTTTCACAACACTTGATGAATGCACAATAAAAACCTCACACAAAACACTAAATATGCTTAAAATTATTTCCAGAAAGCTTATGGAGATAATAAGATGATTAGCATAACCTAAAACCACTTATTTATACCCATAACCTAATCGTTTTATCATTATTCAATGGATATAAAACTTTATAATCATTAAACATATGTACCATTGCAAAAGATGATCGTTCCTGATATTACACTTTCAATTTCATAACATTAGGTCGACTTACCTTCGCCATTCGGTTGACCAATAGAGCTTTGGTCAATCAGCCTTCATCATTCAGTCAATCAATGCCCTTTATTTAGTTAACCGACTGTAAAAGGCCAAGAAAACTTAATTCAAATTGACCAAAACAATCTAAATAGGTCTTAGATCAATTTTAATCTTGAACAAAATAGGCTCCAATGTTGATAACCGTAACATAAATAAATAACTAAGTTCATCAATTTTCAATTCATGTCATCTTAACTACTTTATTAATCCATGCATTTTTATTTAGTCAAATCACATATCAAGAGGGTTTTCACACACGTACACATTAATCATATAATTTCTCTTGATTATATACCTACATATATCTTCTAAGTCATGAATGTAATTATGCATGAGTGAGCCATTTAAATAACAAAAAAAAACTAAATAAAACTTACAATAAATATTACATGGATAACTTATATTAAAACTAATTCACATCCTCATTGATTTGAGTCTTCATATATGACCTTCAAGAATTTCAATTAAGCTCTGGGACTCCTTAATCAAATGTACTTGAATTTCTTCCAAAATTTATCTTTTAATACATTTAACCATAAAATTAGTAATTGAATTGTTTTTGTCGTCATTAAAAAAGGTGGAATATCCCTTAGTTTAACAAAAGTATTGGAAATTTTGTGGAGGGCATAATCTTCAAATTTTTAGAGGGCACCATATTCAAATTAGAGGGAATAAGTTGTGATCTCTTAACCATAAATTTGAATAACACTCGATTTTATACTTTGTGTCAATTTAAATTTTTCGAAAGGACCCTCAAGAGTTAGAGTACTATGCAACTACGCTTATTCTGATAATTGATTTCTAATCAACTTCGCCTTAACCTTTAATTTTAAATCTAAAACCTAATTGTTATTATATACTAGAATGAATGGATCATATTTTTCAAGATTGTATTTTCTATTAAACATAAAAATTGCCTATGCATGCCACTAATTAGAGTGAATTAGTGGTAACACCAGACGAGTTTTTCTTTAAGAAAACTTTTTTGTTTTTGAATTTTGTCAAGTAATGTTATTAAGAGGAAAAAATACTTGTAATATAAAGAGACTTATATTTTCTTTGTGTGGATCGTACAAAGGCACATAATGTATTTGTACATGAAAATGCGAGCTAATCTTGGTAAATCGCAACTAATATGTAGTACCTTCTTCCCTCCGATACTACATGAACACTTTTTCACCCCCTAACTTTCATATTTTTCAATTTTAACCCTTAAAAGGTTACTATTTATGAAACCATTCTCTTTTTGCATTCTTTATCGTTGGCGACTCTAACTAGCAAACCATACCAATCAACTATTCTCATCAAACCTATCATAGCCATACCTAATTTACCTAATAAAAATGTCAACATCGTCACAAAAACTGAGAAGAAAAATTCATAAAAATTTCAAATCATCAATCTACTATCTCCTATTGTTATTGTCAATAACCACCACCACCATTAGAATCACTTTAATGTCAAGAACAAAAGCCCCAGGGTCCTATTGTGAATGGGTACCTGAATCTTTACTGATTAATGAAAATAAGTTTGAATTCTAAAACTTTTTTCTTTAAATCATCAAAAAAATTTTAAATTTGAGTTTCTTAGAGCTAAGAAAGATCTTCTACTCATCAAGAGCTTTCAATTAGTTTAAAAATCATTAAATTTTAAAACTAAAAAAATTTTCAGTGATAAGAGAAATATTCTGGTGGTTAGAGAAAGATTTTGATCATTGGAGATATTGTTTCGACGTTCTTTTGACAACTTATCTAGAAAAATTTTAAACAATTTTATAAATTACATAGATTATTTTTTCATTAAGAATCATAGTGAACTTTTTAATATGTTGTATATAAAAAATCATAAAATGTTTATATGACAATAAAAATTATAGCCTAATTTTATAATTAGGTCACTCTAGTAAGGCTAATAAGTCCTAAATTATTAATTAATTCCAATAACTTGTAGATGACACTAATTAAGATACTTATTTTTCTAGTTTCTATGTACGTCATAAGTAGGATCAACATCACAAAGTTTGGAAAGAGAACTACATCAATAAGGTTTCATATCCCTATACTAACACAAAATCTATATCAATCCTTGAGCTTAATTAAGTGCTAGTGTAAGACATGTTAGTCTAGAATGTATACCCCCATTTATATGAATACGGGTATGGCGTAATGCCTATATATACATATATAAGTATCTATTTATTATATACACATAATTTTGTAATCATTATTGCCACATCTATATACTTATTATCTAGATACCTGAGAAAATATATATAGGTTTGGATACCTTAACATACTGCATGCATTAATTTAATTTAAGTATGATTACTTAATATGCTAGGTTGTATGTATATTATGTGTTGGTTTGTGATTATAAAGGAGGGAAGATCCACCAGATGTTCACTTAATGGGTATCATTAGGATTAAATGTGTATTATAAGAGATATTATGATATTTCATGATATTGAGATATGATACGGATCAATCCTGGTTAATGCTTAGCTCTTAGTCAGGTCCTTGATTAATGTCTATTATTGATGTAATTATGTGTAATGCTCCTACTTCAAAATATTCAATTCTCATTTCACTCAAAAAGTTCCCTAATTTACAATAACCTTAACTCCTCCTTTCAATTCCTAAATAAAAAAAAAATCCTAAAGTCGCAACTCAACTATAATTTAATCTCAATCGTTCGATACATCAATCTCATAAATCAAAAGTAGTTATCTTTAAACGAAATGAAAATGATCATTAATAAAAATAATAGTTTCTAATAAAAATACATCTAGTAACTATCCCAATATCGTTAATCTTAATTGTATCCTAAAGAAGTCAAATTGTCAAAATACAATGAAAAATCTAACTAATTCCAATTTTTATGGCATACTGAGATTAGCTAACCCACCTAATCCAATCAAATAGTATTATATGTTCTAGATTTAGGAAACCTAAAGGAGGAGATATTAGAGGAAGCGCATTATACAACATATCTTATGGTCAGTCTAGGTTATTAAAGTTAAATCAATTTCAATCTTTTAATGAACAAATATAATACTAAACTTAAGACCAATTGATCGATAAGTACACTAGTCAATAAGTAATATAGTGGATTCAATTAAGTCGATATTATTTCTACTGGGATTAAATTGTAAGAACTAGGTTACTCATTTTACAATTATCTAAAAAAATTAAATTGATTGATTTATCAAATTAAAACTAAGAAATTAATTTAAAAAAATTTAATGAAAGTAAAAGAGATCAAGTTTGCTATTAAAGATTACCAAATTAAAATAATTAGTTAAACTTCAGGTTTTTAGTGATCCAACTGAATTATTTAAAGGTTTTGAGGCCTGATCTAAGGTCTCTCCACTAAATCAAGACAATGCTATGGCTAAGACAATGTCTTTTCTCTATTTATCCTAACCTGAATGTTGTCATTCATCAGATTTAGACAATAAGCAAAAAGTTCAAAACATTGCCATGGTTAATACAATGCTTTTTCTATCATTCATCAAATTTAAGCAATAGGCAGAAAGTTTAAGAAGTTTAATTTAAAAATTCCTTAATTATAGATTAATATCCTTACAATTAATCAAAGTTTAGTCTTTAAATGATTTAAACATTGTTGTTAATTAATTTTTCCAATAACTAAGATAGATTTTTGGATCTTTGGTTAGCTATGATGACTCTTTTCCTAATTGATCAGCCTATAAAACAGAATTAAGCATTCTGATAAACAAAGATTAGTTCACAAACATGCATAACACTCAGCTAAAAATCAGATTACCCAGTTAATTGAATTAAACAATATAAGTATTAAAACTTAAAGAACATATCTTCTATTAATCCAATAAAAAAGGAAGTATCAATGGATATGAAAGCACCAAATTAGGCTCTAAACACATTTATAGAGTTGAATCATATTCGTAAGCTCTTAAAATCCTTAAAAACAAGTTTAAATCCCTAATACAAATGATTGAAACCAAGGACATAGCTAAAAGTGTTAAGAACTAAGAAAGAATATGAAACATGGAAAGAAAGTGATGAAAATATGCTATTAAATGTTTTCCACTCTCCTAAATGCTTTTATATGTTTTCATTGAATCTGGTTAGAAACGTGTGTCTGTGAATATCAATAATGCTTAAAATCGAGGATCAATGATGTTGCTTAAAACTCATTTTTATCTTCTAGAAACAAGTTGGGCATCGAAGCAGGTGCTAGAGAAAAATGGTGATATATTGAACCCATATTTAACTTTATTATGGGAATCAACAATGGTTTGCACAATAACATCATCAGTGTTGTTTAAAAGGTGCATTGATCTCCTAAAAAATGCTTCAAATGTGAATATTGTTGTATCAAACCTCATTTTTGTGCATTAACCAGTAAAATTAAACATTGCCAACCATAAATTAAACAATTTAACATCAAAATGGTAGTAATTATACATAAAATTACAATGAAATAAACTACAAATTATACCATTATTAACTCAACCATACTAAGTGTTTGCTTGTCACCAAGCAAACCAAATCATCATAATTCTCAAAATAGAATATAATTATAGGCAAAATGATTCAAACTCATCAAATATAATCATTGAAAAGGCTTCCTTAATCATAAAATCATAATAAATCATTAAGACGTTACATAAGAATTAATCATATCAAAACATAAATGAATTTAAATCACTTCATGCTTCTTCAATCTTTAATATAATAAAAAAAGTCAAGTTACATATGTAAAAAAAATATAATAAAGTCAAATGCATTAAATTTTAAACAAATCTACATCTTTTATTCATCAACAATATCAAAACATGCACAAAAATGTGAGGTTTAAAGGCTTAATTGAGAAGTCACTTAATATTTTTAAGCAAAAGTGAATACTTTTGCATGAACACCCATGGTTACTTAATTGAGTCACCACACATCAACTAGATACTAACACCGCTTTTTAACTTCGACCATTTTATAGGTTTTAAGCTAGTAGAACGAATTAAACTTAACTTACATTATTCACAAATCTTTTTAAATTAATTTTTGTTTGTTTTTGTTTTTGATTAAAACACGATGATAAAAATGTTTAAAAGAAGTCACAAATCACTTAGGAATATACTTTTTATGCATAAAAAAATCATAATAGTTATTACGTATCCATTATCCAAACGATGAAGCAATTTAAATGAAGTTGAACTTAATAGTCATCCTTAACCATATAATATCTCAAATAATCAAAATAATCGAACTTAAAAGGGAAACTTTTCAATGATATATGTAAAAAATTGAAACTCTTTTCCACAAATTACGATGAGAAAAAGATGATAAAATGATAAGCTTTAGGATAAGATAAAAAAAGTGTGATAATAATGATATCCTTCCCCCACTTTAAAATTCAAAATTGTCCTTAATGTTTATAAATTTAAAACAAACAATAGTCAGTGAGAGATGGGAATAGAAAGCACTTGGATAATGAAAGATATTGCATTTTGATCTATTAAAGTTTATATTGAACATTGATTGCAACAAACTGAAAACCATGAAAGTAAAAATTAAAGCACTAGAGATAAGATAAAGGAAAACCATGCTCCATTATAATGAATATGATCAAAGTATATCAAGGAGCGAAAATATAATAAAAATAATTAAAAAACTGAAATAACAACCAAACTAATGTAACTAGTCTGAAATAACAGAAAACAATATCCATGAATAAAAACAAAATGGTACAATCACAAAAGCAGTTAATATTAGGCCGCTAGTTAAGGAAGCGCATATAGTCCTACATCATATTCATTTGCTCCTATAATTGATTTACTAGGTCCTTAGTCAGGGAAGTGCATGTAGTCCTACATCATATTCATTTGCTCCTATAATTGATTGACCTGAACCCTGAGATCAACCATGTTAATATCCATCTAAGTACTAAGATTAGACAACCACATTCCATTCGCGAGAGAATCACCAAAAGCTCACCATAAGAAATCTTAGCAGGAATAAAATAGATATGGTTGCTTATGGAGGAGGAGAATGGAAGCTCAAAGTGGCCTGAGTAGATGAAGCCTCACTAATCCCCTCCTCATGTGCTATGACTGGGTTAGTGTAATAGGGTTAACATGAGGATTGTAAGTCTTAAGGTACTCACTGGGGAGGGAGTTAATTGAGTATTTAAAAATTTCTTACTAAATTAAACAATCTAAACAACCTAGGCCAATTTGAACTATATGTAATCTTTAAACCAAAATTCAACCGAAATGTTATGCCAATGCTTATGCCAATTCAATCAAATATACTAAATAGTAAAAATGATCACAAGTGAAAAAATAATAAATAGATAAGGGAAGGGAAGTGCATAAGAGATTTATAAAGGTTCGCCTACCCTAAGGATAGACTATGCCCTCTCTCTAACTAATTGTTGGAAATTCACTAAAACTAATGTTACTTTAAATGGAACAAGAGTAACCCTTTACAATATTGCTTAAAGGTGAAGAGTAACCCTACAAAATCTTAATTTAAGGGTGAAAAGTAACTTAATAATCTTGTTTAGAAGGGTCAAGAGGAACTCACACAACATTCTTAAATTTTGTTAAGAGGAACCCAATACAATCTTCCTTTAAATGGGTTAAGAGTAACCCTTTTCACAAAAACCAAAATACAACAATTCAATTAAAAAACACAGCCCCTAAACTTAAGCTACCTAAGCCTTAATTCAAGCTTATATATCTTATGAAAAACCTAATCAAAATCAATCTAAGAAAGGGCTTAAATGCAGCCAATGTAATATTTATGCCTTATGTATTCCCTAATGCTCATACATGGAATAAATCCATCCAATCCATATTCAAATATCAATGCAACTCAAATATTGTTTAATAAAGGTCCAGAGAAGCATATAAACTCTATTTTAAATGGAAAAGAGTGGCCTTAAATCAATCACAACAATTATAAAAGTAAATTCCCTAAAATAAGTAACAAAACACAACTTAAATGGTGTTTCTCTAAAGCTCAACCTATAAAAACGTTTTTGCAACATCCAGAGGCAAATAAATAATATGAAAATATTGCTAATACTTCAATAGATCGTCAAAAAGACAAATTGATGAAATAAAAATGAAATTAAGGCATCAACTAATCAAGTTAAACCTAAGAACACAAATTTATCAAATTCTGTAGTATTTATGTTTTAGCCTAAAAATAAATGCTTTTAACCAATCAAATGGTATAAAATCAACATAACAAACCTATTGAAACATTAATCTATTAGGGCATATTCAGTTGGTTTGTTGGTTGTAGTTTTTTATTGTAGTTTTTATAGTTTTGTATTGATTTTTGTATTGTTTTTTTTCAATTTCTGTGCTATATTAGTTTGTTGTTTTGTAAGGTTTTTATACTATTTTTTTAGTTTTTTTTAAAAAATAAGAAACAAAAGCCAACTAAATAAGGTCTAATTTAATAACAAATTTCAACAATAAAAACAAATTTAATGTATTAAACGAATGAGTTGAAATAAGAGCAAGCCAAGAACATGCAAACTTGGACAGCTTGAGATTAACTTGAAAAATTAAGCTTAAGCAAAAAAAATATAAACACTTAAAAATTGGAACTCAAGAAAATAGAATGTTGTAATTTTGTGACTCTAGAAACTAATTTAAAATAAGAAAATTGAAGTGAATGAAGACAGACTCAAAACTTGATAGTTTTTAGCCATCTATAAATTTAATGCTTGAACAAACATTATGAGTGCAAAAAAATCAAATTAAAAGCTTTAATGCACTATTGAGATCTTAGCAAAAACAAAAACAACAAACTTAACCACCCAAAAATTGATTGGAATAAAACAAAATGAAATTAAAATAAGATAAGCAAAAGTAGAGGGAACTTTGATGTTTAAGAGATTTTAATCGTGTAAACTTGTTTAAAGAGCATCAAGAAGTGTTAGAAAATGTTTAGCAATGATATATAAAGGGTTTATAAGGGTTTATAGACATTGGATAACAAAACTAGCCATTTAGGAAACAAAAATAAGTTAAAACATGAAACCTAAAACTAGTTATTAGGAATTGAGGGCTCAACGGTGGGACTTAGGGGGCTCAAAGACACCCTCCTCAATAGCCGTTGAGCTCACTGAGGAGCAGGGGATAAATGGCCCCCTTGACAGGCGTCATTTATCTCTTATTAAACTACCATTCATGCCTAGAAAAACATAAAACAAGACTCAATTCAACTCTAAACCTTTCCAAACACTTTTCTATTGTTAATTAATAATTTAAACAAGTTTTGAAAACGTATATCAAGGCTTTTTCAATTTCGAAAACATTTAAAATGATTTAGGCATAAGAATTAGCCTTGGTCATGAAAACTTTTCATTCTTTAACAACTTAAACCTCTTATAAACATTTTATAAACTTTGATAAATCAAAATTCACAACATAAATATATTTAAACACACATAAACAACTTCAAGTAACATTTCAATTCATTTATACTCATCAAAAGACATAGATTAATTCAATTTATCACATTACCTCTTGATTATGCAATTTTAATATTTATATAACATTATGAATCAACTTCTACCATATTAACGCATAAACCTATTCAACTAAGCACTAAAACATCAATTAAAAACCTATATGAAAATGTTCATGCAAATTTCTCGTAAATGTGAAAGCTCTTTCAAGCATTGATAAAGATCAAGTTTAGAAAACCTACATTCTAGGATACTTTCTTGAACCTTTGTTGATCTTCTTTCATCACTTGATTTTCATTCTTTATCCTTTCATCAATGCTTGAGCTCCTTTACCTTAGACTCCACAAACTTGATCTTGCATTTTGAATATTTACCTATTTACAAATGCATCAAAACTCAAATATTAGTAAAACTAATGCTTTGTTATTATCAAAACATATGATTGGAACCTCCTTTGATTCAATAGGGATCAACAACAGCTTTTAAGAACTTCAATAAAGTCCTTTATACATCCCATTAATGTCTAAGAGTCACACTTCAAAGTGGGTTTGACACAAATATTAACGATGCCATTTATAACTAATATTGATGGTCTGTCTAGCAATTTTAAACATGAAATTCAAACTAACGTGAGGACTAACAAAATTATGGGATTGTACATCCAGTTTTCTTAAGAATGTTTGAAACTTCAACACTAGAAATATAAAAAATCACACCAAATCTAAGGGAAGCACACCAAAACACACTAAAAGAGCTAAAGATACTAAGCAACGATCATATCACACAAAATAAAAACATACACATATATAACTAACTAAAGGGAAATTCCTAGTTTAGTGAGGAGTAAAAAGTGTAAGAGTCTTACTAGAGTTTTCAGTTGTACTTCGTGTGTTAGGCTTAAAGCTATGACTATTGAATTTTAAACCTGAGTTACCATTGGTAACTTCAATTATTATAAAAAATATAAAATTTGGTCACTTCAAAAGGGTCATTCCATCATGATCTTAACTTTCCAAGAAAGGGTTTCACTTATAATAATCTCAGAAAGAAGGATAGGCTTATGGTGCCATCTTTTATCTCTCTTCTTCTACATTATAAAGTTGTCATAAGCATCAAGACAAAACTTATCCAGTTGATTCAACTGCAATAATCTCTTTTCACCCCTTTCTTTGAATTAAAATTTAAAAAATTTATTGCCTAATATGCTTTATTCTCCAACTCCATAAATAAATGACAAGATTTTTCATAAACCAATCTCTAAAGAAATATACCAATGGGCATCTCGAAAGTAATACAATATATGATAAAAGTTATTTATATTAGTTTTTATAACACATTTTAATTTGTTTTCACTCTTAAATATCTATAAAATTGTCTTATTTATGAGTTCTTTTGAGTATGCTGTAGGTTCATTGGATTAAAAAGAATAAAAAAATGAGCTTAAAAATGTAAATGGAAGCAATTTCAGTAGCATTTTGAGACATCTGTGGATCAAAAGAGTTTTGGAATCAATTTTAGTACTTAGAACATCATGTTACGAAGTTCTCCACCAAATTTCAAGGCCATAAGACAATCTATCAAGGGCGCATTAGGAGAAGAGTAAGAGAAGCTTAAACAAGTACCAGTTTTAGTGAAGGTGATTTTTATGACGCATTAGATGCAATTCTAGTGCTTAGATTGTTTTGAAATTTATATGGTGTAACAAATCATGTAAAAATCTACAGACCAAATTTTATGGACATTGGGGGTGTATAGAAGGAGTTAGAGCGAAAAATGTGAAGATGGGTAGAGGTTGTCAATTCCTATGACTTAAATGATGCTTTTGATATTTTTGAAGGACAAAGTTGACAAATTACAAGAAAACATCCTCAAAACCCTAGCAACCATCCAATATCTATACAAAGGTCTAAAAAACACAGAAAAGAGATTTTTAAGTGGAAGTTAGAGCAGATTGAATGGGAGAGTTTTTTTATTTTTCATGTTCTCAGTTAGGTTTTAGTTTAGGTTTTCTTTTCTTTTGTTCTTTCTTTGCATTAAGCAAGTACATTAAAGCCTTCAAGTCATTCAAAGAGGACTAAAGAGTGGGATTCCAAAGAAAAATACCAATTTTGGTTGTATTCCTTCATGTTTCTTTCTTATTTTATATTGACCTTTTTTTTCAACAATAAAAATGTATTTTTTTTCTTATATTTTTGTTTCTATTGTTAATATGTATGCTTAATTTGTTTGCCTAGGGTTATAATTTGAAGGGTGTTGTTTGATTGGATGATTTTTGCCTAACTAAAATGCTTAATCAAATCTTTCTTTGATTGTCCATCTTAGCTAGACTTTTAGATGATTAAAGGATCATAACCATGGGTTTTTAATTGTTAAAAGATTAATTAGGTCACACAATTGAATATTGGTGTTGAATGACTCTAAAATCTTTTTCTAGGGTTATTAGATATAATTAACCTAGGTTTAAATGTCTTATGATTCATGCCTTTATTCCAATTTGTTTATTAAATGAAATAGATTAATCGAGTTTAAAAGACAAAAGATATTTCTATGAAAAATGGTTATATCTTGTTTCTACGATGAATGCCTTAAATCTGTCTAACGATTTATTTCTTTTTTGTTCACCCATTGAATTCCAAGGCCCTATTTAAATTATTACTTGTTATACTCTTAATTCATTAGCATGTGTTTGGATTGAACGTTATTTATTTTTATTTTTTGTTACTTTTTATTTCTATCATGCAATCATTTTAGATATATCTAGATAATTAAACATTAATTAACATTGTCTTATGTTTAGATTCCTAGGGAGATGATACTTGGTTTCTTACAGTTTTATACTACTGGTTGACAAAGTACGCTTACCTTTGGTTAGTCTAGGATTAGATTGCTTTAAAATTATAGTTTAGTTAGATTACAAAAATATACCTATAATGCATCATTGAAATTCAATGGCCAATCCTTTCTTGATTTACTAACTTTTTTTTTAAGATTCTTTTAACTTCATGATTATTAGATATTTTAACTTTATTGCTAGTTTGAGGATGATAAAGTATGGCATCCTTATGGGTAACGTCATATTTAGCTATAAGAGAATCAAATTTTCTATTGAAAAAATGCGATCCCCCATCTTATGATGGATTTAGATGTCTTAAATCTTATAAAGATATTCTTCTTTAAAAACTTAACCACACATCTTACATCATTAGTTGATTAAGCAATTGCTTTAACCTATTTACTAATATAATTAACAACCACTAAAATGTATCAGATTGAATATGACTCTGGGAAGGTCTCATAAAATCAATTCCTTAAACATCAAAAACTTCATAAACTAGAATGTTATTTAGCGGCATCTGGTGTCTCCTTTATATTTTTTAACAATTTGAAAATTTTTACCAGACTCAACAAATTGAAAAGCATCCTTAAAGGTATACATCTTTAACCTTTATATTTTTTGGCAATGTACTTAAAAATTTTCACAAGGCTCAAAATGTTCTTTAACCTCTAGAGAATAATAATGACTCATAATAGAAGGCACTTCCTCTAAAGGTATACATCTCCTAATAATTCCATCATCATAAATCTTGTAAAAATATGGGTTATAACACAGATAACACTTGATTTTAGTTAGGAACTTCTTATTCTATTAGTAAAAACGATTACGAGGAAGAAATTTGCTAGCTACGTAATTCACAATATTAGCATACCATGGAATGGTCATGAGAGCTAGTAATTGCTCTTTAGGTAAGACTTTACTAATGTTTTGGTCTTCTCCTTTCACCATTACCTCTTCACTTGAGCACAAAAGATGATCAACATCAAAATTTTTTGGCTCCCTTCTTATCCTTGATTTTAATGTCAAACTCCTGTAAATAGAGCACCCATCGAATCAATCGTAGCTTTACGTCAAGCTTGTTTATAAGATACTTAAGAGATGAATGTCTTGTATAAACTATCATTTTTGAAAGCACTAAATAAAACTTAAACTTACCAATTGCGAACGCAAAAACCAACATCTCTTTCTAATAGTGGTCCAATTATTTTAGGTGTAATTGAAGGTCTAATTTACATAATAAATAAGATGAAAGATCTTGCATTTTCTTGACCTAAAAGTAGCACCAATTGCATAATCTCATGCTTCACACATCAATTCAAATAGAAAAGATGAATTAGGTGAAACAAAGATAGGTGAACTAACGAATTTTTCTTTTTGGAACTTAAAAGAACATATATAATTATCATCAAAGTTGAAAATAGTGTCCTTCATTAATAGATCAGTTAAGGGCTTAATAATCTTAGAAAATCCTTTATAATCATTTTATAGAACCCAACATGACCTAGAAAACATAATATGGAAATTTTCCCAATTTAACACCAAGTTCATCTCTTCGTGCCTTTTTAACACATTCTCCAAAATTTTTAAATAAGCATCAAACGATGTGTAGAAAATAGAAAAATAATCCATGAAATCTTTAATGCGTGTCTCAATCATATCTAAACAGATTACCATCATATATTGATGAAAGTGGCTATGGCATTATAGAAGACGAAAGAAAAGGTGCCATAAGGATAGGTAAATGTACTATTCTCCTAATCCTCAGGGGCTATAGAAATTGTCAAGTATCTACTATACCCATCTAAAGTATAGTGAAAGCTATGTCTTCCCAATCTCTTTATCACTTGATTAATAAAGGATAGAGGAAAGTGGTTTTTACGAGTGAAATCATTTAACTTTCTATAATCGATGAAAATTTGAGATCTAGTAACTTTCCTCAATGATATTAACTCATTTTTCTCTTTGATCATGATAATAGTTCCACCTTTCGTGAGTACCACTTGAATTTGGCTTACCCATGTAAAATCAAAGATAGGAAATGATACTTGTATCTAGGACCTTCACTACTTCATTCCTAAAAAATTGCTTCAAATTTGGATCTAATCTACACTGTGGTTATGCTAAAAGTTTACTCCCTACTTCCATGAAAATATTATGAGTGTAAATTGAAGTACTTAATCCTTTAAAGTCAGTTATGGTCCATCTGATTGCTTGCTTGTGATCTCTTAACACTCTTAATAATCTATCCTTTATAGAATTAGTCAATGATAAAGAAATGATAACATGTACATGTGATGGAGGAGTCGAAGTTGTGAGGGAAGAGGCTTGAGTTTAAGAGTTGGGGGCTTCTTTATATATGGTTATAGAAGGGGCTTAATTGGTCTATTTAGAAGCTTATATTTTTTAGATTGTATCCAACTAGATGACTCTTTTCTAGCTTCTAACTCACCTAAAACTTTTCTATCCTCATCTTCATCTAGCTCTAACGACTGTGAATAAATCAATGTCTTTTGCAAAGGATCTGAATAAAGAATGTCACAATGGTCACTCTCAATATGGCTAACTCTAATTTATATGATTCAAAATCAAAAGGATGCTTCATTGCTCTAAAAACAATGAACTTAATCTCTTCATCATAGAGCTTAAGAATAAGCTTGCCTCCATGAACATCAATAAATGCCCTAGCAATAGCCTTAAATATCTGTCATAAATGATAGGCACCTTATTACCCTTTTCTGTATCCAACACTAAAAAGTCAACAAGAAAATTAATTTATCAACTTTAACTAACACGTCCTCAAGAATTCCTAATAGATAGTTTAATAAACAATCAACTAAGTGCAATGAGACTATAGTGGGTTTGAGTTTTAATCCTTGTTATTAAAAACAAAGATGGACATCAAGTTGATACTAGCTCTTAAATCCATTAAAGGCTTATCTATCTATAAGTTACGTATCTTTTAAGGAATGGTGAAACTACTAAGATCCTTAAGCTTTGGAGGTAACTTCTTAAGTAAGATAAGTGAATACTTTTCATTAAGCATAATTATTTCATACTCATCTAACTTCCTTTTCTTTAAAATAATTTCCTTTAAACACTTAACATAAGAGGGAATTTAAACAATTGCCTTAGAAAAAGGGATCTTAATGTGCAACTTCTTAAACATCTCTTAAAACATACCAAATTGCTTATCTAAATTTGCATTCTTAATCTCTAAGGGTATGGAATCCTAAGCTTGTAAGGTTTGTCTCTTGGATTAGAAAATAACCTAGGTGGTTTCTCCTCCTTCTCATTCTTAACTTTATTTTCTTTTTCTTCCTTACCACTCTCCACCAATTTTTTTTATTCTCTTCTACTTGCCTCTTTTTATCTAATCCTATAATCTTCACTTCCTTACCACTCCTCCTTGTAATAGAATTAACTTATTCTCTAGGATTGGCTTACATAATACTAGGTAACTTAATAGGCAACCTCTTTTGTAGGATTTAAGCTATTTGGCCTACCTGAGTCTCAAATTAATTGAATCCTTACAATTTTCCATTCTAGACTTATTGTTTTGAATGCACTTTAACATTGTATCCTTGAAACTAGAATTTTATAATGGAGGTGGATTAGCTCAAAAGCTGGGTGGAGAGGTTTTTTAAGGATTGGCTGGTAGGTGATAGATGTTTTGATTATTGCTCCATAAAAATTTGGGATCATTCCACCAATAAAAAATTATAAGTGTGAAAATGAGATCTCCTTTTGAATATTGAAATTGATGTATTGGACTTGCTCAAATTCACATTAAAAATGACTTCTTACTTGAAAGTCTATGGATGAATGGGAAGAACCACCATAATGCTCACACTCTGATGGATCTCTAAAGGAACTACTACCAATTCCACTCACTAAGTTATCCAACTTCTTATTAAGGACTTCAATTTTGAGCTACCAAAAGCTACTGTATCATTAATCATATGAGATCCATATGGTTTCCTAGGGTGACGCTTAAGAGTTATACTAGAAACTATTCATCATCATCTCCTCAATTACCATCTATGCCTTATTTGGAGTTTTTCTCATAAGATTACTATTAGTCGCTAAGCTAACTACTAACTTGCTTTACACTGACACCGCAAGTAAACGGATTATAAACATATAGTATATGTAGATATTGTCCTCCAAGGATTGAATTTATTCAACCTATTAATTTGGATTACACTTTGTTTAAGAAATAGATTCAAGAATTAAAACTAATAGAAAATAAACTAAAAACAAAATTATCAACGAATTGAAATTGAAACAGTAAGTTGGAACTTAAAAGAAATTAAGATTAAGAATTAACAATTATTGTTATCCCTATTTGGTTCCTCTTGTTTAATTGATTCAGTTTATTCTTAGTCCAAGATTTTCTAATATTTTAGCTACCCTTCCTCAAGGTGTAACTAAATTTCTCTAATTAAATTACTTAGAATTAACCTTACAATCTCTCAACCTACAAAGTCTTTCCTACAAACTCAATTAGTTGTGAAGCAATCTTATGGATAGTGTATTACTCTATTGAAATCACTTTCTAATAACTCAATAAACTTGTTATCTATAAGTCTATTAAACACCAACACTTATTGTACATTTAACATAGATTACTAAGCACACTCTCTCGATTTATTGCAAAGTTCAAAGTAAAACAAATAACATAAATATTCACTTGATTTAATCAATAAAAAAGAGTACACAAATAATTGAAATGACAATCCCTAAAAACAAGATTAGCTACTCATAACGTCAATGAGATCACAAATAATCATATTTTCCATAAAACTAAACATATCCATGGATAAAAGTGACAAGAAAATAGACTAAAAAATTGGAAATGTGTGGAACTCTGGAGGATTTGAGCTTGATTCCATGGTCTCCAAGCTTCAAAATCTCTTCTTTGGCTTAGGTCCCAATTCAAGAATATGATGACGACTTTTGTTTGGTATCAACCTCCCAATTTTGTGAAAAAAAAACCCTAGATATTACTTTATTATCAAAAAATACAATTCCATGGTTAATTTGTACTAAAAGAGAGCCTAAGAGCGATGAAATTCTATTAGGAATCATTCTAAAAGAAGTGGGGTTCTAGTCCTAGATATTGATGCTGATTATAGCACATCACACTACTAGACGGTAAATCTAACATATTAAACATTTAGAAAACTAATGCCTAAAATAAAACTATCAACTTCCTCACACTTAAACCTTTGCTTGTTTTCAAGAAAATTAAACACAATCATTACATTCCATCACTCCATTTTCAAAGAGATTAAGTGCATGCAATCTTTCAAACTTTAGCCAGCTCAAGTGTTAAACTACTACACACATCATGATTAGTTTTCATCAGTATACATAAATTAACTCAACTTATGATACCATTGATCAAAGGTATGCATAAAATAAAGATGAATTTTCCTTACGACTTCACTTATTTCACTCAAGTTTTTAAAGGTTAGTATTTCGCTCAAGACTCCCTTTAAAAAAAACACACTACCATAGGCTTGCAAATTCACCAATTCTCTTCCACATAGATTACATGCTATAATGGATCAAAAGGACTTTTGATTAAGGTTGTAATGGGCTATGATTAAGGTGATTCAAAACAGTTTTGAATGGTTTCCCTCAAGGTTTCATAAAGTGCTAAGTGTAAAGAGACGCCCATAAATAGATTATGAGATATTAGGAATACATCTAAAGTGCTAAGTGTAAAAAGACACCCACAAATAAATTATGAGATATTAGGAATACAACTAACTACCTCTACTCATCACTTAGTATTGCTGCTTTGTTTGGTTTTTTTCTTTCTTTTTCTTTTCTTCTTCTTTCTTTTTCTTTCTTTTTTCTTTTTTTTACACAAATAGATGGAAAATAACAACAATAGATATGTATAGACATAAGAAAAGATGTCTTTAAAATCATCTCAGAATGAACAGTAAAGTAAAAGGCCCACACTATAAATAGTGTTCACTTAACACTTCTTTAGACTTGTGATTAGGTAAGCTAATGGACTTTTTGGGTTTTAATATAAGGTGTTTACTTTAATAAACAAAAGGTTTAAAGCTAACAAAAGGTTGTAAGGGACAATGAATTGAGTGGGTCAGTTAAGCCAAGGTGTTAAAAGGAATGAGGGCCTTAATCATTTCCATAAAACATGAATCTATTAGTTTCAAACCAGTTCAAAGTAAGTTCTGAAGGTAATTCACCTAGTGGACTATCACACATAAGAAGGAAAATGAAATAACTTTAGAATGGAGTCATATAGGCTCAATTCCTCACATAGGCTCAAACAAAAATTCATCATGCTTTCACACATTACCTAATCACTCAAGTATCATGTTCTAACAAAGTTTATGCCACCAACTATTTAATCAATGAGTATGGTTCTCCTTCTACTCAAGCAGCCTAATTCAAATTCAAACACACAACTCAATTTCATTCTAACTACAATGATAGGCTTTATTGATATAACACATATAACAAAGACTCAAGTGCAAAACGTTGACCTAAGAAGCCTAAAACGTCCCTTTTATATGACATGCCATGCAAAATGCATGTAGTAAAATGTAAATGATATGTTATGAAAATAATAAAGTAAGTGTGACCTCCCCAAACTTGAACAATATATTTTTCTCAATGTGAAGAGAAACCTAAGCATTGATAATACCAACACACAACAAAATACAAAATGCAAATAAATCAATAACTAAAAGTAATAAAATAAAAGGAGTGGAGAAAGCTTAGGAGATTCTGGTGGTCCTGCTTCGCCTTCCTTCATATGGTAGACAGGAAATGGAGCATTGAAACAAAGGGAAATATTGGGCAACCTTTAATCAAAGAAAATTTCCTGAAGGTGGTCCCTAGTAAGCATACAAGGTCTCTTCGTCTTTGGAGCCCTTGTGAAAGAAAACCTAAGAATAAAAATAATTAAAACAAAATAAAGTAAAAATGAAATTAACAAAAATTAAACAAAAATAAGAGAAGAGACCACGTATATGGCTTTAATTCATTTTTATTATTAATTATATATTATTTTATAAGAATTTTTTTTAAAATGCCATGATTGTGGCTTAAAATACCATGGGCATGGCTAGTGCTTTGTATGAACATGGCTTGAAGATGGGTTATGACGATTTTTTCCCTAGAACTTTTTTTCCATGCTTTTCAACGACCATAACCGTGGCCTAAACCATGTTCATGGCCAATTCATCTCTGGAAGTTTTTGTCTCTTGGTGCCTTTCCCTCTTTAATCGCAATTTTTTTTATCTAGCCTTCTTTGTTCCTACACTTCAAATAAGTAGCTACAATTCAATTCATCGTTAGTTCATCCACAATCTTAATTAAACAACTCATTAAAAATTCAATTAATCAAACCTATCATCCCTGAAGTGAAGGGGAAAGAAAAGAAAGTCTAAAAAAACTTAAATAAAGCAATAAGAATAAATTGTGAAACATACTAAGCCTAATTAAAACACATAAAGTAAGACAAACATACTAAGTTAAGGTCATTAGCTTGACCATAATCAATTCAAACTTTTAGTGGAGTAAAAGGGAAGAAGCCACTTCCTTTTCTTTTAAAGGGAAGTCTCCAAGATATAACTTTTCATGATGCCCAACAACCTTGATAGTTTTTTCCTTAGAGTCTTCCATCTCTAACTCCCCAAACTTGTACACTTTAGTTCTTCCAAATGGTTTTCTCAACTTAGTCTTAAGTTTACAAGGATACAGTTTTAGCATTGATCTAAGCGTCTTCTTTCTTGTCTTAACAACCCCTTTCTCTTACTCCAAAGTTAATTTGCTAGAAATAATCAACGGTAGTTGTTTTTCCTCACTCAAAAAAGCATACCTAAAATGAGGAAGAAAAGATTGTAATTTGAGCATGGGTGGTGTCACTAAAGAGAATAGAGTAGGGGCATTTTTCCCCCTTAAGAGCTTTTACTCCAACCTCTCACCCAACTGCTCCTTCTTTTTAACTTCTTCATTACCATTAAATCTAACCTCATCCCCATGCTTCACCTCTTTCTTCTTTCCATACTCATTAATTACCTCAATCTTCATGCACATATCCCTTTTTTTTTTTTAGTTCTCAACATCCTACCTATGTTAGATGCTACCTACTCATGACCAATACGAAGGACTAATTTTCCACCATTAATATCAATCAACTCTCTTCTAGTCCTCAAAAAACGTCTACCAACAATCAAAGAGCAACTCCTATCCTCTTTAAATTCAAGAACTACGAAATCTACCAGAATGAAGAATTTATCCACCTTCATGGCATATCTTCTACCACTCTAAATGACTTCCTTATTGTTTGGTCTGCCAATTAGATGAGCATGGAAGTCAGTTTCACATCACCCAACTCCAATTTCCTAAAAACATATAAAGGCATTAAGTTAACACTTGCTCTTAAATCACAAAAATATTTAGAAAATCCCAAGTTACCAACAATACAAGGTATAGTGAAACTCCCTAAATCTTATAACTTAGATGGCATGTGGTTGGTGATGATTGAACTAAAACTTCATATTAATGCCACCGTTTGGTTGTCTTCCTAAGTGCTCTTATTGATTAGGATATCCTTTAAAAACATGGTGTACTTAGACATATTCTGTAATGCTTCTACAAATGACAATTTCTCAAAGAACTTGGAGGCTTATGCATCCATTGAATTTCCCATAAGGTAAAGGATCTTTGTTTTTTATGGCGGTGATGGGTTGTAGGGCTTCTCCTCCTCTTTCTCTTCTTCCTTCTCTTTCTCTTGGATCTTTCTTATGGCACTCTCACCTTCTCCATCGGCTCTTCTAGATCTCGTCCACTTATCACTTTGATGGCCTTCAACTGTTTTCTTATATTGGCCTCAGTATTACTCCTCCCTTTCAAATACCTTAGTAAATGTAATGCAGCATTCCAATGTTATTGACAAGGAGCCTATATAAATTGGCTCAACAAATGCATTGAAAAGGTAATGTCAGGCCGAGTTAAGTTCAAATATAAAAGACGTCCAACTAACTGACAATATAAAGTGGGATCGTCAAGAACAGGACTAGTATCAACGGAAAACTTCAGACCTGGTGGAAGAGGAGTGGAAACTGGTTTGGCACCCGTCAAACCAGCCTCTTTTAAGAGATTCAGAATGTACTTACGTTGATTAATGGAAGTACCAGAAGGCAACCTAGCAATCTCCAAACTAAGAAAATATTTGGCATGTCCTAAATCCTTAATTGTAAATTTATCATGAAGAAAATATTTAACATCTGCCAAGACAATTTCATAAGGCCCAATCAACAACACATCATCAACATAAATGAGAAGAGCAACAAAACTAGAATCTGCTCCCTTTGTAAACAGGCAGTGATCATGCTTAGATTGAGTAAAACCAAAAGAAAGCAGTTGAGTAGTAAATTCTATATTCCACTGACGTGATGCTTGTTTGAGACCATAAAGAGATCTCTTGAGCCTACATACCTGACCTGGACTGGCCTTTAAATAACCATCAGGAGGCAACATATAAACCTCTTCATCAATAGACCCATGCAAGAAAGCATTATTTATATCTAGCTGTTGGATTGGCCAAGAAAAAGACGAAGCAACAGCTAAAAAAATACGTATAGTTACTACCTTTGCCACAGGAGAAAACCTGTCATGAAAATCAATTCCCTCAAGTTGATTGTACCCCTTTGCAACCAATCTAGCCTTATACCTATCAATACTACCATCAGGTTTCAACTTAACCTTATATACCCATTTTGAACCAATGGCTTTCTTACCCACAGGTAAAGAAGTCAGCTCCCATGTATGATTACTATCCAGAGCATCAAGCTCTAACTGCATTGCCTTAACCCAATTTTCATTTGATACAGCTTGTCTATAAGAATACGGTTCCTGGATATGAGACAAATTAGCTAGAAATGACATATATTCAGATGAGAAAGAAA
>JAOXYD010040793.1:0-13735 GCA_028565735.1 Pinacopodium congolense | reverse complement strand
AATCAAACAAAATAAGCATAAATATAAAAAATGAAGAGAAGAGAGGAATGCAAGGATTTATAGAGGTTCACTTAATCCAAAGATAGACTATGTTCACCCTAACTACTTCGTGAAAATTTCAATAAAATCAATCTTACTTAAGGTGAAGAGTAACCCTCATAACAATCTTATTTATAAGAGTCAAAAGGAACCTACACAACTGTGGTTATCAAGGGTCAAAAGGAACCCAGTACAATCCTGACTTATAAGGGTCAAGAGGAATCTTACTTTCCTATGGGTAAAGAGTAACACTTAAAATCTTCCTTTAATAGATGAAGAGTAATCCTTTACTAACAACCAAAATTCTTAAATTTTAACTCATAAAAAAACCCCTTAAATCAAACTCCCTTGAGCTTCAACATAAGCTTATATAACTCAACAAAATCTTGATTAAAAATAATCCAAGATAAGGATTCAAATGTAATCAATGTAATGCTCATACCTTATGCATTCTCTAATGTTCATATATTGGTGTAAAACAATCTAATTCACATTCAAAAATTAACACAATTCAAATCTTCTTTAACCTAGGTGAAGAGAAACCTATAAACCATATTTTACAGGTAAAGATTAATCAAATCCCCAAGTTAAGTAATTAAAATACACTTTATATGGTGTTTCTCTAAAGCTAAACTATAAAATTGGTTTTAAAAACTTTTGGTCATAAAAATCAATATAAAAATCTATTGGAACCTTAATCTATCATTTAATAATAGATTACAACAATAAAAAAAAATTAAGGCATGAAACAGTAGGATCAAAACAAGAACAAATCAAAAACTTGCAAAACTGTCAAAATATATATTGTTAATGTTTTATCCCTATAAAAATGATTTTAGCCTTATAAAATCACACAAATAGATTAAAAAACTTCTTAGAAGATAAACAAACACAGAAACGATAGATTGGTGCAATTTCATAGCCTAAAAATAAAAATAAAACAATGAAACTTAAAGTAGAATTCGTGTAAAACCAAAACTAGAAATATATGAGTAATCTGTTATTTGGAGCTTAAAATAACAATATAAGAACTTATAAATAAAAAAAAAAGAAGCTCTAGCACACTCTTGGAGACCAAAAAAAGTAGAAAACAATAAACTTATAGCACTAAAAATGGATTTATATCAAGAAAAATGAAGTAGATTTAAGATAAACTCAAAACTAGATAGTTGTGAGCATTTTGTGTTCTTGGACCTTCAAACAATGTTTTAAGTACTTAAAAATTGAAGTAAAAGCTCTATTGAACTCTTGAGACATTAAAAAAATGTCTATGATGATTTTGAAATAACAAAAAAAATATTTGAGCACTAGAAATTAAAGAATATAGAAAAGAAACAAAACAGAGATAGCTTTAAGTGTTTGAGAGATTTTAAGCTTATGAATTTGTTTTTGGAGCATAAATATCTTATAGAAATATTTGAGAATGATATTTATAGGGTTATGAAGGGATTGGAATCGTTAGGAGCAAAAACTAGCCATTTAAGATCAAAATTTTGTTGGAAAACCAAAACCCAAAACTAATCATTACCTGTCGGAGCCTTACACGGTGATTCTTGGAGATTAAAATGGCATCATTGAAGTCTTTGAACACCTGCCGCCTAGCTTCTAGATAGATAAGTGTTAAATAACCCTTTTGATAGGCACCATTTAAGTCTTATCCACCTATCATTTGAGGTTTAAAAAACCTAAAATATGATCTAAATAAATTCCAAACATTTTCAAACAATTTATTAAAATTAAGCACAACTTCAAACAAGTTTCAAAATAAATATCAAGGCTTTTCAATTTTCAAAACCTTTAAATTTATTCAAAAATAATAATTATCCTTGATTATGAAAACTTTTCATTCTTAAATAACTTTAAAGCTTTTCAAACATTTCATAAACCTTCCATAAATCCAAATTCACACTTTAACATAACTTGAACATATTCAAACATACTTAAACAACTTAAACACATTTAGACATACTTAAACAAAGTTCTAAAATGCTTAGATAACATTAAGAGACTTTTTTTTAAAACAATTCACACATTATCTCTTGGTTAAGCAACATTATACCTATATGCTATTTTAAAAGATTCCCAATATGTTATTGCCATAATCATATTTAATTAATCATTAAAACTACAATTCAAATCCTATATACAAATTTTCATGAAAATATGACATGAAAATATGAGAGCCCTTTCAAGCATTGATAAAGATCAAGGAAAATTAAAACTTAAACACTTTCCTAAACTAATCAATCTTGATCTATAATTTAAATCTTGAATGCTTACTTCATTTCCATTTTTCTTTAAGTGTACTCTTCTATCTTAGGCTCTAATGCATGTCATTTAGACTTTTATATCATCCTATGTTTCTAATGTATTAAAACTCAAACATTAATAACAATAATCTTTTTTTATCATCAAAACACATGATTGAAACCTCCTTTATTCAACACAAGATACTATGGTCTTGGATTAGTGGAGGTTAGAGAAGATCTTATCTTAGATTTGGCTTTTCTAGCTAACCTTTTCACACATTAAAACCTCTTATGCTTCTAATGAACCTTGCAAGCCTTATTTTACTGAGCTATTACTTTGATTAGATTTTTTACCTATTGATTACTCAACCATTTAGGAACATGACATTGCATTTTCCCTACTCTGAGATTTCATTGTACTACTATTGTTATCCTTATCTAGAGAGATGGTACCATCTAGCTATATCTAGCTATTCTGAGATTTCATTGTACTACCATTGTTATCCTTTAGGAGTATTGGAATCATTTTATTACTCTACATTTTATTTCTCATTTACCTTAGGAGAAAGTGAATATATTCCCTCAGGATCTACTCTTTTACTTTTAGGAGAATTAATACTAGTTACTACTATTTGAGGACTGATAAGTTGAGCTGACCTACTAGTTTCAAGAGTATTGGAGGAATCATTACTTTCTAAGACATTTTCTTATTCTACCCTGCACTTCTCCCTAGCTTTAAGATTGACCAATTAAGTTAAAGTTGAACTTGTTTGCTTATGTTCATTTCCTCTAACCTTAGGAGTTCCTTGCTCTACATTTTACTTCGACTTTATATTTTGCACATTGTTAGTGACACTTACCTAACCTTTCTCTTCTTAATAACTGAGAAGAAATCTATTGTAGCTCTAAGAACTACTCACATTTTCGCTCCTTAGCTTTAGGAGTCTCCTATTATATTTCCATTCTTAAGTTGGTTTGTTCCAAATTGGCTTTCATTGGTAAGACACCTTAAGAGAATCTTGGACTACTGTATCATCGTCCTTCAGTCTCATGATTGGGATATTTTTAGGTAGTGACTGTCCTTGAATGACTTCTATACAAGACCTAACAAAAACTTAATCTCTTTATAGAAGTTGTTATTTCATCCATAAAGAGGGGCTTTCCCATGAAACTCGCTAGGTAGCTCAATCCTAGACTAGAGTAGTACTCTAAGGGTACATTATGTGTTTGGATCCACCGCAGGATATGCTTTAATTCTAACTCCAACAAGTCTTGATCTAAGAGGTACAAGTAACTCTACACCCAATATTTCATACTGGGAATTGCGTTCTTTTTTAGGTGAAGAATCGTATCATACCATTTGATCATCTGGCTGAACCATTCTTCAAAACCTCAAGGGGTGGGGATACTCTATTTTGTCCATTACTAAACAGGTGGTGGAAAGAAAGAGAATTTGACACTTTCATGAGTAGACTCTCCCACCACGTAACTCCATGTTCTCTTAGGACAATCTTCATCGGTAGAGGAGCTAGAAGGAGTTGGGGCAGACGCTGAAAGGTTAGAGGAAGGGGATACATAGGGCTTGAGTGCAGATATGCTAAAAGGGAAATAGGGAAAATAAGGAGCTACTTTTTCAAAAAGTAGTTCCAAGAAAGGAAAAGAAAAATTTAGGCAGGAAAGAGATGAGGGCACTACTAAGCAATAAGGCGGATGTAGAAGATGGTATGCAGAAGAAACCAGACAGCAAACATCGAAGAATGACAGAGGGCAAAAGGAGTATGATTGCAGTCGTCGAAGAGCTGGATCAGAATAGGAAGCAGAGCAAAACCCAGAGTGCAGATGAAATGAAAACAAGTAGCAGATAGAGCACAAAGAAGGCAGCTGAAAACGAGAGCAAGAAAGTGGAAGAAAGCTGGGAGGATCATCACGCAAATGAAATGGCTCCTAAAAGTTCAGGGGTATATTCTTCCTAGCTCCTTCAAGGATTTGCTGTCAACTACTTTTGCATCTACCTCTTATTGATTTCTCGTTGTTACGTACATGAGTTTATGCCCTTATAACCAATTCTGAAGGACATTTGAACTAACTAAAATTGAACTGACAGATTACAAGTTAATTGGATTGAACTTAAATTTTCAAATTGATTTTGTATTCATTGAATAGAAATGCCGATGAATGATCGAAAACTTCATACGTTTCCATCTTCTTTCCATTTGGAGAACTTTATTTACAGTGTTTCTGAATCACGTTATCATAAGATGTGGAGTGAAAATGTGACATGTAACCTTCAAAACCGAGTGGGGATTTCCCGTAACAATGGGAACTCCTGTCCAGGAATTTGTAGCTAGTGTTATTGTTTTCGGGTGTGGCATAAGGACCTGCTTAGACAAGTGAAATAGAAAGACCACCTTATCTACGCTACAAGATTATCCAATAACATCATTTCCTTTTCTTTCTTTACATATTAGTTAAGCGTAGCATCCGTCCTCAGTGTGCCTTCCTATTGCTTATTGCCGTGCTGTGAATTGTCGTCATCATCTCGATAAATTAATGCTGAGCTGCTTTCTCACACATAATGTGCCAGTGAATTTCATTTTCTATACACAGTCTGTCATTTATAGTGGCTCCTATCCTATGCCTTTGGCCAATTAAGATAAAACCTTTTTCTAGTCATCAAGATGAGAATCAATGCACTCGTTGCAACTTTTGGATGACGTTGACATCATATTGTGCACACCAATGAAAATTTGTCGGGAATTAATTTGGAAAGGGAGCATAAGGATGTAGCCAAGCAATATAAGCTACTATCAGAAAACAAACTGGAGTCTATTGATGTGTCTTCCTCGACTCCGTTCGAGTCCGACAGGAAATTCTGAGATTTGAGAATTTCATACTTCTTTTTTAAGAAAAGAAAAGACCTGATGGATATTTGGATTTTTATATAACGGAAACTAGTGCAAATTGTTACCTCTGTACATACGAAATTGCAGATATTAATTAATGGGTGTTGAAACATCCTGTGTAATCTTGCGGGGCAGATGTTACGTATTCTTCCTTGAGCTTGTTTGCTCTTAGGTATTGAAGTTGGTAAATATATTCTCTCCAGGCATTGACACACCATAGCAAAATTACGAAGAAATGATTTAAATAACCTCTAAAACCTTAAAACAAATAAATAATGAAAAGAATTTTAAATAATATAAAAAATAAAATACGTCATTTAGAGTTCTTGAAAGTAACTTCCAAATTGTTTCATATGGTCAATGAACTATGTTAATTAACTTTATAATAGAACACTAAAATCAGTATATATTTTTTAATATATTATGAATCTTATAATTCGACTCGAATCAAAAGTCATAATTAATTAAAGATTTTACTGTTTTCTTTTATCTAATCAACGCCGTGTGATCCGCATCAGGCGCACCTGTCAATAAAGCATTTGTGCGGGAGCAATTGGAGCGGCCATGGATCACAAAGTTGACCGATTCGTAAAAAGGTAGAATCTACTTTGTTGTCCTCATGAAATAACTTTGCCAAATTTTATGCGGCACTTCTATGAGATTACTAAGTACGTGCCAGAACCACCACCCAAAATGCGCAAATTTAGACAACCATCAACTGGTGGACAAGGCAGTTGTCATACCACGTGTCATGAATTATGACTGGTGGCCGTCTCTGGCGTGTACCAAGGATAGCCGCACAAATTATGTAAAAGATCCGGCTGGGGTTTTTTTTTTTTTTTTCCTTTGGTCATTTGGTAGCTGATTAGATTTCCATTTTTTCCGAAAAAAGTTGGTGAACAACTTGCATTAAGCAGATTAGATTTCTTAAGCAGTGATAACTAGATAATGAATAACTTCTTAAATTTTAAAAAGAAAGGAATAAGGGGAAGCTGCTAAAAATGCTGATTGCTTAAGTGACACAATTTCACACTAATTTAAAATTCAATTTTATATAAACCATCGTAATTATAAAGTTCAATTTTTAATAAATCAATCAATTTTAAATTATTGTAAATACACTAAATTTGATTAAACTTAACCCACTAATTATAAAATTTACAGTATATTACATTTTAAACTTTGCCATTTGTACGAAAATTTTAAAAAAATCTTAACATTTGATAGTATTAAAAACACATCATAACATTTGTAAAATATTTTTAAAAGGCTCTAAACTTGATGAAAATCCAAATTTTTGTAATTCTGCATATGCTTACAACAATTAATATAATAATCTTTAATTGATTTATATCATATCAATAATTTACATTAATTCCTAAATTCGATCTAAGAGTTTAATTTAAAGATTTAAGGTTTAAATGTTTTATAAATATTATAGTCCTGTTAAAATATTTTAGAAACATTAGTTTTTTTATACCTTTTATGATTGCTAGAATCTCTTCTTTTTTTTTAATGTTCGTAAAGAATTTTTTAAATAATTTTTAGATAAATATTAGGAGGATAAAATGTACATTCGACCTATATACATTATTTGGCTTGAACCTCACTATAACAAGGCATCCTAATCTAATTTTAATAAATCCCCCTCAACTAACCTAACTTAATTTATGATTTTTTTTAATTTGATCATCACAATCTTTGCCATTTATCCAATTTCTCATTTATCTCAAAAAGCACTAAGTTTCAAGCAATAAATAGAACCAAATAGCCAACAAAATCCATCAACTCACTATAAGAAGGTAATTAGGATGGACAAGATGACTCCCTGATTTTTAATGGGATTTTCACATTTCAACAACTTCCTTTCCTAAGTTTATGATAGAAATCTCACCCCCACCATTTCTCCATATGCATTTTAAAACTAATGACTATCATCAATTAAATTATAGTCATTAATTAATAGGAATAGGATAGTAGGAAAGATCAATAAAGGAGAACTCATCTTCAACGAAGGAACAACTCTCTTTTGCATCTTAGATCTTTTATGTTTCATTGATCCTAACATTATTTAGTATGGCATTGTGTGATTTTAGGCAATTTGAGCATCGAATATTTAGAACTTAGGTTGGTTAAATTGCATTGGATTGCTCAATTTAACTTAGGAACAATTGACACTGTAAACCCTAATTTCAATTATGACCCCACCATCTTTAGATAAGTTAACTTTGGGTTAGGTTTGAGATGAGCTAGGTTAGGATAGAATCGTTTTAAGTTCAAACCATGTCAAGTTTCTGCATATTCTTAATTTTATTAGTTTTTTAATTCAAAAAAATAATTTTCTCCCTATTTGTTCCACTTTTAGTGTTTAATTTAATATTTTTTAACATCTTAATATCATTTTGTAGCCATAAATGATCTCTTCTAGTTTCACTTACCCACTAATAAAAGTTATACATATCATAATTTGTATTGGAGGTTATGTATTATTAGGTGGGTTTAGTGTTATAATACTTGTTATCCTTTATAATGTGTATTATCTTGATGCTAAATATCAACATCCATAAGTAATAAGATGATTTATTATTTCAATTTAAGGTATTGTTTGCATACATTATAGACACTATAAGTCTTTATTTCAAGAATTGTAAATTGACAATATATTAAGAAAAAATAACAAGGTGCCTTTAAGACGAGGATTCAATATCATATTAGATGTGAAATTTTATAGAGAAGAAGCCAATGACTGTAATGCAATTAGTAAATGTTAGTCCTTATGACACAGAGAAATGGTGAATTAAAGACTTCAAAAATTTTCTTTTTTATTATTTAATACTAAGTTTACCAAATTTTTTCAATTAATCATAAAAATTCCCAATTCACCAAATTAAACAAATAAACAAGGGGAAAGCAATTAAAAATTTAATCAATAATTATTCAAACAATATAAATAATTAAACAACATATAAATAAATACTTGAAAATTTAAGAATAAGGGAAGAAATACACAAACAATTTATACTGATTCAGAAATGTTCACTTTCTCTTAAGTCGAGTCCCTAACATACCTTATTAAAATTTTCAATATAGTAAAAGAAATACGATATTACAATACAAATCATTTTTCTAAGACTCAAGAATAATATTTTACTCTTAGTTTTCAAGGTTAAAAAGAACCTGTTACTCACACTCTTAAAGATAACTTCATTGCAGTCTCCTTTTTAATAGTTCGAGGATAACCAACTCATAAATTCACTCACAATTTTTTTTCTTAACAAATTTCATGTCTCACAAACACACTTTTCATTAAAAAAAAACCTCCTAAAATATATTACCTTTGAATCATTAAGATGTTTAAGAGTTCACATTAAACTTATGAATGAATGCACACACACAAAATCACAAACACTTCACAAAACCACTAAAAACTTAACCAAAGGCATAAACTCAAGCTTTTAATACTCAATCTCTTTGTAAGAATATTTCATACACTTCTTAGATGATAAATCACTCACAAGAACACCTATTTGTAGCCTAAAAACCAGTCTATTATCCATTTAAGAACATTACCTAATATTAAACACACTTTGCTATTAGTTTCTTGCAATTACAATGTGATTTTCATCTCAATTGGTCAACCAGGGATAGTATTGGTCAACTAGTGCAAATACCGGTCGACCAATCAATTTACAAAACTAGTTTTTGTAACCATTTTCACTCTAATAGAACTTCATTCAATTTATAATCAGTCCTTAGCTCATCTAAACACATTTTAACAATTTCAAATTTTAACAAACACACCTTAACATTTACATAAATCAACTTAATCATACAACTTAACACATTCCTATTCATCCAATTTACCAAATTTCCTGAATCACTTATCCTAACTAATTTTAATTCATATATTATCACATTTTATAATTCCAATTCGCAAAACCTTTAATGACTTCACAAATTCTAAGTACTTCTTTTATCTCATCCATTCACTTCAACAAACAAGAAACAAGTCTTTTCAAATCACAAGCACACTTTCATTAACCATTTACCCTAATGATTCATTCATTCATTGACAATGCATACAATCACATACAAGCATTCATGCATCCATGTATTAAAAAGAATATATCCTATTTGCAATAACCTAAATAAGAATGCAATATGTATGATGTGATCCTTTTAAACACTGTAGTAAGACTAAAGAAGACTTAAAATAAAGCTCACAAAAACATCCTATCAAATTCTGCGTATAAACTTGTTCTTCTATCCATAAACTTCAATTTCAAGTTCAACTCCAAAGTTTTTTTTTTTAATCTTCATACACTTTAACTTGAACTTCCAATCAAGTTCTTCAACCTCAAGGCTCCAATCATGCACTTTACTTCACAAACCTATCTTATCACATCAAACTCAACAAATTCACTATTAAAACTATTTTTATCATCATCAAAACAGAGGGATAATTAACTTTGGTTCAAAAATATCCCCCTTTTTTTATGATAATAAAACCATGTGATATTAGAAACATACAATGAGAAATCATACACACACTAACATACTCGCAAACATTTTTGTACCAAACCCTTTTATAATATCACACATATTTTTTTCCTTTTTTGTAATCATCAAAAAGTTTGCACAAAAGGCATATCCCTCCATCATCAATATAAAAAGTTCACATAAGAAAGATTTCACACATATTCTCCTATCTATCAAACAATCTTTTCTAATGACACTTAAAAATTTTCAAAATCTTTTGAAAAGCTTAGGGCCCATTCGTTTGGGTTTCCATTTGTGGATTTGGTTTTTGATTTTTCTAAACACAAAAATAAAAAAACACACTAATACAGCACAAAAATCAAGACAGACAACACAAAAATCTATAAAAATATTTAAAATTTAATACAAAAATACAACAACCACAACTAAAAGCTGAATCAAACGCCCCCTTACTTTCAAACAGACTCCCTCTTAATGAAACATATTTTGACAAACTCCATTCAAACGACATCATTAAAAACTTAAAGGGAAACATCATTAACTAAAAGTTCATTTAAATATTTTCCAAAACTACATTGCCATAAAAAAGTGATTAACTCCCCCAAAATCATATACTCTTGTTACCACTTGATGAAATGAGACTTGTCTATACAAATTGTTAAAAGGAGACTTGATATCAATTATTGGTACCGTATATAACAAAATCTAATTTTAAAACTAATATATAAGACTAATACCTCATATCTAAAGGAACTTTAAAAGGAACACTCATTCTTTATACAAAACCAAATGCACCAATTATTGATCACCACTTAAATTGATCACATATCAATAAAAATGGTTCAAAACACAACCTATACCAATTATTAATTAGGCTATTTGGTGAAAGGGGAAAATTCATAACATACCAATACATCAAATAACACTTAGTAATTTCAAAAGGAACATTCTACAAGGGTAATAAAAAATATGAAAGTTGAAACAATATGAAATCCATCTCATGATACCATAAGCAATACATTTAAACCATTTCATAAACAACTTAACTCCATAAGTTGTTTTAAAACTCAACATTTATCACTAATTCAACAAGCTCTCATCTTTGACTAACTCCTCCAAAGTTAATCAAAATTATGTAATATTTTCCAAAAATGCACAATTTAAAATTTTTTTGCCCAACTTAAATCCTTCAACTTTCTCAAAACTATTACTCCCCTTAAAATCATGCATTATCACTTTCTAAAAATTCAAACTCACATAATAAGATAAAAACACATGAAGAGGGTCAACACATCAAACCCATGAACATCACTCATCAACACTACACCTCTAACTTATTTAAAAGGCATTATTTACAAATGGTTACCCCCCTAATCAAATCACTATTATCTCCTTTTTTTTTAAGAAACATAAAATTTTATTAAAGGGGATCAAGACTCAAGAAATGATCAACCAATCATTTAAACAACTTACGAGTCAAAGTTAAGCAACTTCCAATATCAAAAACATCAAATTTGACTCCTAAATTCATTCATTGTCATTTCTAAAATTTAACACACATATCAAAGGGTAAAGAACATAAAAGGAACCATAAACACTAATTACACATCAAAATTTGTAATTCAAAAACATCATTTGATGTGAACACCCCCTTTCATAAAGACTTCTAAAACCATGCATTACTGTATCCACAAATTTCAATTTAATATCACCATTTTGCACATAATCTCTTATAAAATGATGTCTTATCTCAATATGCTTAGTTCTTGAATGTTGAATTGGATTCTTGGTTAGGCAAATGGCACTAGTATTATCACATCTAATGAGAATTTTTGTCATTTCTAAACCATAATCTCGAAATTGTTGCCTAATCCAAAGAATTTGTGCACAACAACTATCGATTTAAAAATACATAAAATTAAAATTAAAAATACTAGTAAAAGAATAACCAACAAATATATCATCTTCCGATTTAGCATTTAAATTTTATTTTATTTATTTTTATTTTTTAATATTTATATTAAAAAATAGAATCAAAAATCGAAAATAAAAATCAAGACAAACAAGCCTTAAAGGTTTAAAGAACTACGTGGCCAATTCAAAGGAATGAAACTTTACAAGTGTACGTTAAACAACAACCAATGACAAGAAAGAATGGACGAATTACTTACTGAGACTAAAACAGCCACGTGCCAACGCCATGAATGAACCTAGAAAGCACCGACTATGACAATGTTGAGTATACAATTTTTTTGGCGCAAGACGCAATCTTGTTCTTTCCGGATGCTTCATCTGCTTATATTCTTTTCTTTTAAAGACCACATTAGAGATTCTCAATCTTTAGTGCCTATAAAAGAGAAGGTTGTAAGCAATTTTCTGAAGAAACACCAACTAGCAAGCAGAAAAAAAACATGGCGGATTGGGGTCCAGTGGTTATAGCAGTAGTGCTTTTTGTTCTGCTAAGCCCGGGATTATTGTTTCAGTTGCCTGGAAGAGGCAGAGTAGTGGAGTTTGGGAACATGCAAACAAGTGGGCTTTCGATACTTGTCCACACGGTCATTTACTTCGGCCTCATCACCATATTTCTCATTGCAATTGGCATTCACATCTACTCATGATAGGAAGTGCAGCCATGCCTCAGAAGTTGTTTGTTCAACACTTGTTTGCCCTTCGATTGATTTGTTTAAAGAGATTCTCGGAATCTAGTGTGTCATATTATGTAGTTCCTGATTTTCTGTCAGCCTTTTACACCACTTAGATGGTTAATTGGAATGAGTTTCTAGAATATTGATGCAATTGAGACGCTGTGTCTCTTGGGATAATTATGCTTGTTTAGCCCCTCCTTTTTTTTTTGTGTGTGTGTGAAGAATATAACTGTAAAAAGGATCTCGTGTTTTCCTATATTTGCTTACTTGCAAGCGTTTTATGATAAATGATATTCTGTCATTTTTTCAGAACTGAAAATTCAGATCACTGTCGGTACCAACCTGTCCTGTCTACCATCTGAAAAGAGGCCAACTGCTATTTTGTAATCATTCTTTCAATTGAAAAGTCAAATCAACTGTTCAATGTGGGGGGTCCAATGCCACGCCTTGATTATGTATGAATTGCTTAATTTATTGAAAGGATAATGATCTGGTTTCTGGTTGCGAGGCACCTGTCATTTTGGTGGCATTAATCTACTGGACCACATGCTTCATTAGCTGTTTCTGAAAAGCAACATTTCATCGTGTCTTTCGTTGAAAAAGGTGCACTTGAATTGACAAGCAGTGTCATTATGTGGAGTAATTTACCCTGTGTTATTGTCACGACAATTCTAAACTCCAGGTGTCCTTCCTTGAGAACTTTGAAACATTAACATTTTTGGGCAGGTAACCCCAGCCCTAGAGAAAAATATAAGCGAAGAAAGGTTAGAAAATATACGGCAAAATCATGGATCAGGCATGGATAATTTGGCAGCAGAGATGTTGAGCTTCAGCCGTGCTTGGTTGGTCCTCGAAATCGCATTTATTTACTTTACTTGACAAACTATGATAACTCCTTAAAGAAAGTGTTCCCGTAAACAAAGAAGCTATTAACCTTCTGTGTAACTCATAAAGACGAGGCTCCCTGTCCAAGATGGGACCGAACTCCACAAAAAGCGGCTATCAGATATGTCCAAATTATGCCAAGTGGCAACAAAGATACATCAATGTCTGCAAAGCCATTTAACAACTAGGATAGAAAAGTGATTTCAGAATCAAACGAATAGCCGGCACACCACACCCAAGAATCCTGAAGTTGGAGTTCATGTCATCAGAAAAATTATGGATAAGAAACAGCTATTAGAGCCCAGGGGCCAACAAACATCAGTAAATTATGGATAAGAAACAGCTATTGGCGCCCAGCGGCCAACAAACATCATTCATTACATGCTCATACTGCTCTATTCAAGGCCTCCCGTGAAGACTCCAACCTGACGGGAAGCCGACCTTAGAAAAGATAAGGTAGGATAAAATAAATAGGTAAGTATTATATATCATATCACTTAGAAAATGGAAAGTC
>JAOXYD010040773.1:0-13736 GCA_028565735.1 Pinacopodium congolense | reverse complement strand
AGGGGTAAATTGTATCATTTTATAAATGTTATGGGATAATACTATTTTATAATGTTATGGGTAAATTACACCATTTTACGATATCTTTAAAAAAGTTAATGATCAAATTAAATAATTTCTAAAATATTAAGAGGGAGAGACAATAAAATCATTATTTTAGTTCATTTACAATTAGGTGGAGATGAAAATATCTTGAGAAATATATTTCTTTACGAGATAGAAATCTAAATCTGTATCTAGTACTTCTAGTTCTAGTTTTAAAATGACATGATGGTCAACAATGAGGAGATAATATAGAAAATTTTAATAAATCAATAAACAATTGGAAACTTCTTACAATTCAAAAGGATCAAGGTTATCAATAGTCAAAGTTTAAATCATTTTAAAGGTAAGATTATACTACAAAGATTGAAGAAAGAGGAATCCCTATCTCAAAGCCATTTATAACTATCCATTTACTATCACATTAAAGCTTTAACAAGCATAAAGATAAAGCCTATAACTACATCCATATAGGATTATTTAAATAGGAATAAAACCTTTTACAAACGAAGGTCTGAATACATCAATATTAGTTTTTTTAGAGATGCTAAATTTTATGACTTTTAAGATTCCTTTTTGAGTGCCATAGAGTCTAGTCTTTATAAAGATCCCATCAAGATAAAAAAAAAGCTACCCTAATTTGACAATCTCTTTGAAAGATAAAAGTGTATAGACTCATTAGTTTTATAGATAAAGACTCATAATAATAAGATGAATGTTGGATCAATTTTTTATATCCTTAGTTTATAAGATTCATTATAAAGAAGTGACTGTAGCCTTTTTCATATAGAGCCCTATTACCAAAAATCCAAAGAGGAGTAACATTACATTTGCAAACATATTTGACATAGTACAATATGGTTGTCCCTAAGATAATAAAATGGAAAAACATGGTTCTCTTTAAAGAATAGATCATTGAAAGTGTAGTTGAGCCTACTCCACCTATTCTTTTAGGTCCAAAAAATAAAAATTTAAGAGGTAAAGCAATTTGAAGATGGTAAAGTAATGTTGTAATTTTATAGAAAATTTAGAATTTCCATATTAGAAGATAAATTCTTAACCTCCACCATAAATTTAGATAAGAGTCTATAAGATTCCTTTTATTATAGATATTCCAAATAAAAAACCTCAAAGGTATTTATCTGATATTCCTAATTCAAGCTTGTTAGGAGTCAATTATAGTGGAAATATGCCATAAAATGTCTATAAGCCCCAACAAAGTCAAGAAAATCAAAGTTCTTCAAATTCACTAAGCTTTTCCTTAATAAAAGAAAATGTCAACAATGAGTTATAGAAAAAGAAGTTGAAATTAATAAAGATTATTTGCATAAAGATCATTTACCTATTAGAAAATAAAGCCTAAAGATTATAATTCTTTTAGAATTTTTTAGAGCAAAGAAAAGATATTTAGGAGAATAATATATGTTCATACAAAGCTAGAGAGCCCACATATATTTTTATTGGTTTTAGATATTTGCTAAAGAAAAGAATATAGGTTATCCTTTTAAAATCCTCACAACAAAAGTTGTAGAATCCACCCTTTTGTGAAATCAAAGTCCCATGTAAACCATCTATTATCAAAGCCTCACCACTTAAAGTAAAAAGAAAAAAAGAAAATAAGAGTGCCGATTCAAAAGATATCAGGAATATTATGTGTTATAAAAAATTATAGTAACACTTATTGTTAGTCCCTATGGCATCTAAGAGGGGGAGAATTAGAAGTTTTCAAAAAATTTTCTTTGTCTACATTTACCAAATTTTCTATTTCGTTAAAGCTTAAACAATATTTTAACATACTTCTTAATTTATCAAATACCCTAATCAATTTGGGGAAGCTAAATAAATAAAGATAAAGACATTATAAAAATTAAACTATTGTATGAACAATATGGGCAATTATATAGAAAATATAAATAAATTATAAAATTAAAGACATAAATGTAAAGAGTATAGGGACGAAGGATATAAACGATTTATACTAGTTCGAAGAGGTCCACTTTCTCCTACCTCTAGTTTCCAACAACCTATTGAGATTTTACTATAACAAAGAACAAGTTACAAATCCTTTTAAAGGTTTAAGGATAAACCTTACATTTCTTTTTTATTAGGTTTAAGAATAACCTCTCAATAATACTCTTCTTTTCCAAGGTAAAATAATAACCTGACAATAAAACACAAGCCTCTTTCTTAATTTAATTCTTCTTACAGCATCTTTTAAAATGTCACTCTTGACTTATCAAGGTGTTTAAGTGCTCATATTACATCTAGAATGAATGCAACAACCAAACTTCACAAACTAAAACACAAACTCATAAACAATACTTAAATCTCTTTCTAAGATTGTTTCTCAAACCCCTTGATGCACAAAATTCATGTAAAAACATTTGTTTATAGGTTTAGGAGCTTAAACTTGTTTATGATTATTGCTCAACATTCTGAAGCGTTAAAATTATTTTACTGTTGAAAACTAATCGTTATTACATAGAATCTAAGACCCAATAATGGTTTCTTCAATGCATATTGGCATCGTTAACAAATATTGTAAATAATGATGTCGTTTAACTATAATGTAGACCATTGTTGATTTCCCAAAAACACATAAAAATTGACTAAAACAAAATCAATACAATTTAAATTAATTCGTAATATAATCATACACGTTCTAATACACTGTAAACACTTCTTAACTTGATTTCACACAACCATGCTCAATTATACAACTTACAAATCATATAAATCAAGATTTACCACAAAGTCATACCAACTTAACTAAGTTACCAATTCATTCACTTATCCTTTAATCATTTTACATAAATCCTACTAATTCATGCTTCCATAACTTAGCACATTCATTACTAAACATGCATTCATCCATTCATTAAGAAGATTTTCACACAAAATAATCACATATAACACCTATTGATTATTCATCTTATAAATATGACATGAGCCTTTAGATACGTAGTAAGACCAAAGAGAAGATTAATAATAAAACTAGCTCAAACAACCTATTAAACATACTATCTTGAACTTGATCCTCCATCTTCAATCTTCAAGTTCACATCTAATGCTTCTCTTCTTAACAACTTGTTCTTCAACCATTTACATATACTCTTTACTACTTTAATGTAAACTTCAAAACATACCCTTCAAGTCTAAGGCTCCAATCATACAGTTCAAAATAAGTTCTTCGTCAACCTATCTCATCAAATATAACAAGCTCAACAAATATATTAGTAAAGACATTTTTTCACCATCAAAACAAAGGTGGCACCACCTATTGGTTCAACAATCTCTCCCTTTTTAATAATAATAAAACTATATAGTATTAACACACATAAAGCATGCAAAACCACATAACATGCTATTATAAACCATAAATAAATGCAAACTTCATATGCATGCAATTTTGCTACCCCTTTCTAACATCACATCTCTCATGCTCCCCCATTTTGTATTCATAAAAAAGTTTATACAAATAAAAAAAGTTATAAAACTCGAATAAGAATACAAAAAAAATCACATGTGAAAAGGGTTGACATATCTTCTTCCTTTATACTAAACACACTCTTCAAACGACACTCATTGATTTTCAAAACATCATTTGAAAAATTTCTCTCAAACAATGCTTCCCCTTAGTAAAATATATTATGACAAATCTAACACAATGTTATCAAAATCAAAGAGGGATACCATCAACTAAATCTCATTTCAATAATTTTAACAATCAAATAAGTCTTGAAAATGATACCAATTATTGTGAAAAGGTGATTAGCACCCAAAATTAACATACTTGATGCCAAACTCGTTGAAACAAAACTTATATATACCAATTGTTATAAACAAGACTTAAATCTAGTTATTGATATCACTCACAATAAAAACCAAAATTTAAAATGTGATACCACTTATTAACCTATACCAATGATCTATACCAATTATTGATACCAATTGTTAAAAAAAAAGGACTTGCTGACACCGGTTTCAACACAATATCAATTTTTGATCATACTAAAAAAAATCATCAAATAGCATTATCAATAAACATCATCATATCAAACATCTCTTACAATTAACAAAAAGGGATACTACCCCTTTTTACATAATTGAAAGTAAGAAATCAACCAAATATCAACTATTGATCATACTTAAATTGATCACTTATCTCAAAATATCAAACTTCCAGTTTTGACTAACTCCGCCCTCAAGTTAATCAAAATTATACAAAAATTTCCATAAATTTTAAAAATTTTCAAAATTTAAAATTTAAGGATTTTACAACCAAAAAAATCCTAAACCTATGACTCCCCTTAAAATCATGCATTATAATTTTCAAAAATTTAATCTTTCATATAACAAGATATAAAATGTATGAAGGGAGTCATAACACCACATCAAAGCATCATCCAATATTAAATAGAAATTCAATGCAACTCTCATAAATTCATGCATTATCAAAGATTAAAACTCATATAACAAAAAGAAAATACATGTAAGGGATAAACATGTCAAAGGCACGTCAAATGACATAAATCGACCATATCACTTAATTCGAAACTTCCACTTTCATAAAGAATTCTAAACCATGTATTACTCGCCTTTTTTAAAAAATGAAACAACACAAGAATTTAACAACTTCAATTTTTCAAAATTGAAAAATTAAGTAAGGCACTAATCAAATCATATGCAATTTCAACAATCAAATGTCATGGTTCCCCTAAATATATGCATAATGCTCTAATATTAAAAATTTCAAACCTTAATGGAAAATTCAATAAAACATCTAATGTTACTTATGATGTTGAAACCCATTCAAAATAATTATTATAAAAATTCATAAGCCATCAATTTATTTATTCTTTTCAAAACTCATGCATTCAAACTAACTTTATACATATTTAAGAAATTTTTAAATCCCCTTAAAAAAATTTCAAGATTTTAAAAACATCCTAGAATCATAAAATTGTTTTAAAGACATGACCAAGACATCACATGAATTATATAACCTCTAAAAGATATGCCATAAATTTTTCGAAAAAAACAAACCTTAGGGGCTTTAATCACTTCCAAAATGCATGATATCTAGTGTCAAAAATTCTAATGCATTATAAACTAAACATTTTTATAAGCCAATGCATGGGAAGAATTATTAAACTTATTAAAATTTTTAGCAAACAAGTTTTTAAAAAGAAATCTTCCATGTTTTATAAAACTTATAACCTCTCCCTCAATGAAAACAATACTTTTAAAATATGGAATTACAAATTTTAAAACATGAGAGGGATCAATGAACAAGATTATGATCATTTACCATCAAAAGTGATATGATGCTTCTAAATGCTTCCTAATGTGATGTCCTTTATAAGAACCATGTTCATGTACTTTCCCACATAATTTATAGTGCATTAATATATCATGAATTAAGAATTTTCAAATAATTAAGTACATCAAGCATATATAAAAAATGATCATCAAGTCAAATAAGATCTAGTAAAGTAGGAAAATCAAATCAACCATAAAACAATTCGAACAATCATGAATCATTCAAAATGATCAAGGCATCAATAATTAATCAAGAATATTTTTTAAGAAAAGGATATATGAAATTTAACCTAAGATTCATCACTCTAAAACATATAAATCATCAAGTAACATTCATGGCATGTTCAATATCCAAAACACAAATAATCATACAAATATATTAAATTATAGTAAAGATTAAGGTATACCTCTGTTTTTCATTTATCACCAACTACTTCTTGATTTCTTTACTTCCTTGGTTCAACAATGTACATTGGTAATTTTCTTCTTTTTTTAGCTTTTGGATATACTTTTGAAACCTAGAAAAAAATTAACGAATCTTTGGTACCAACATCATCTTGGGTCCTTAATGGTTAGTCGCATACCTATCTCGATCATTAGGTGAAACATTCACATTTCTTAATTAGTCATAACAAAAATGTTCCGCATTCCCAAAACATCTGCAATACTAGAAAAATAAATGATGCACGTAATCTATATGCATTTCTTTGATCATACCTAGATCTAGATCTATTAAAATTCCTAGGTGCATCATAAAAATGATAATGAGATCTCATGTTGTTCCTATACTCATTTCTAGGTCTAATCATTCTTCCTTCATGAAATTTCCTAGAATATGTGTGAGATGCATTCCATGTCCTAGGATGACCATTCTAAGCATTTCTAGAAGTATACACATGTCCACTTAAGGAACATATGAATGAGTTGACCTAAATTTTCTTATGGAGGGCCTATGAGCATCACATGATTTTTGTGCATTTGTGAATAAATTGTTTCTATTTTTAATGACATGTACATTCTTCATTAATGAAGGTCTAGATGTATACATAAGTAGATGATGACTCTTCCTAATATAGGAATTAGATGATGAAGGTCTGGATGAAACATTTTTTATGGAAAGCCTAAGTGCTTCTTCCTCTTTTAAGTTCTTTCCTTTAATAAATTTAATCATATTAAAGGAAGATCAATTGTTACTCGTATAACCTAGAACATGTATATTATTTACAACCCTTTGACCACTCAACATATTTTCTAATTTCTCATTCCCTCTAGTGAAATTAGATAATGAATTCTTAAGGTATTCTACTTCCTTTCTTAGTGAAACATTTTCCTCTCTTAATTTAAGCTTACTAATATTCAACAACTCTAATTGATTATTTAAAGACCTATTTTCTTCTACCAATTTTTGTATACCACATTCATTGACATTTTGTAATTCCAACATGTCATGCATATCATTTTTTTAATTTTTAATTTTCTATGTTGCATATATCTAATGATTTCAATATTTTTTTATGCTTAGTGGTTAAGTCCTTCCTATTCTTAAGTAAAACTTCTAAATATTCTACCAATTTATCATAAGACAAATCAACCACACAATCATCTTCATCATCATAAGAATTATAATTTTGACATGAAGATTCATTATTTTTACAAGTATTGACACTAGAACGTACCTCTTCTTGCTCCATTAAACTTGTGTTAAATGCTTATTCCTTAGGGCGCTCTAACTTCACTTCTTAGAAGGTTCAAATTCTTTTTTAAATGATTGATATCTTCATACAAATCATCTAATCCACACCATATAACATTATCAGAAGTACACACTGAAACCTTCTAAAAAACCTTCTTTCTAAAGCATAATGTAAAATATTCAATGCTTGGTTGCTTAAGGACACTAATTCTATATCCTTGTCTTTTCATTCTTTTTTATCCTTAGGAACTAATTTTCTATTTATTAATGTTTTTGGAAGATGGAAACCTTCTGCAACTATTCTCCATAAATCCATACTATTACCTATTATGAACATTTTTATTATCTTTTTCCAAACCAAGAAGTCTCCTCCACTAACAAAGGGGATACATATGCTTCTTCACCAAAAAGTGACATATTCTTTACTCACTAATTTGCTAGAATTAATTTATGTGAGACCTAAGCTCTAATACTAATTATTCGTCCTTATGGCACCTAAGAGAGGGTGAATTGGGGGTTTTTTAAATTTTTTCTAAGTTATTTATCCTATATTTACCAATATTTCTATTGTGAAAAAGCTTAAACAATATTTTAACACAATTTATAATTTATCAAATAATTTAATCAATTTGTGGAAGCTAAATAAATAAAGATAAAGGCAATCTAAATAATTAAATAATTTTATGAACAATATGATCAATTGTATAGACAATATAAACAACTTATAAATTTAAAGACATAAATGTAAAGGTTATAGGGAAGAAGGATACAAACGATCTATATTAGTTTGGAGAGGTCCACTTTCTCCTATGCCTAGTCCCTAACAATTTGTTGAGATTTTTACTATAACAAAAAACAAGTTACAAGTCTTTTTTAAGGCTCAAAGATAAGCTTTACAGTTCTTTTTCACTAGGTTAAAAAATAATCACTCAACAATACTCTTCTTTTTCAAGGCAAAAGAATAACCTCACAATAAGACACAAGCCTCTTTCTCAATTTTATTCTTCTCACAACACTTTCTAAAATGTCACTTTTGACTCACCAAGATGTTTAAGTGATCATACTACACTTCAAATGAATGTAACAACCAAACTTCACAACACTCATACAAAACTAAAACACAAACTTATAAAGATGTAAAAACATCTATTTACTGGCCTAGTACCTCAAACTAGCCATTATGACCAATTCTCAATATTCTAGAGTATTAAAATTATTTTACTGTTGAAAAATAACTGTTATTACATAAAATTTTAAAACTAATCGTGATTTTTTATGCACAATGGCACACTACCGTTGATCTCTAAAACAGAGACTTCAATGTGGGTTAACGACGATGCCATTAACTCCAATGTAGAATGTCATTGATCTCTAAAAAATACACAAAAACTTGAGCAAAGAACATTCATTCTAATCCAAATCAATTCTTAACATAATCATACATTTTCGAATACATTTCAAACCCTTTTTAACTTGATTTTACACAATCATACAACTTACAAATCACATAAATCAAGACTTACTATATACGTCATACCAATTTAACTAAATTACCAATTCATTCACTTATCCGTTAATCAATTCACACAGATCATACCAATTTATTCATACATCCATAACTTAATACATGCATTACTAGACATGCATTCATCCATTCATTAAGAAGATTTTTACACAAAACAATCACATTTAATGCCTATTGATTATGCATCCTATAAACAAATATTAATCACGAATACATAAACATAAAGTGAGCCTTTAAACACATGGTAAGACCAAAGAGAAGACTTACAATAAAACTCACTCAAACAACCCATTATACATACTATCTTGATCTTGACATTACATCTTCAATCTTCAAGTTCACATATAATGCTTATCTTCTCATTAACTTGGTCTTCAACCATTTCCATATACTCTTTAATAATTCAACATAAACTTCAAAAAGCATATGCTTCAACTTTAAGGCTCTAATCATGCACTTCAAAACAAGTTCTTCATCAACCTATCTCATGAAACACAATATGCTCTGTAAATACGTTAGTAAAGAAGTTTTATCATCATCAAAACAAAGGTAAAACCACCCCCAGGTTTAACACTTATCTACACAATATAGGTTATCAAGTAACAAAAATAATAAAGACATTAGAGAATTTAACAATAGTTATAAAGAAAGAGTCATTTACTATAGATTAAGAAGGAGATGAAGAGAAAAGGTTAACATGTTAATAAAAAAATCAAAATTTAGCAAACCCATTAGATAAAACTAAAAGATCACAAATTACTTTGAGTAGTTTACATTAAGAGATACATTTAACTAAGTAGAAATTAGAAAAATTAAAGAAAAATCAAAGAGAGGATAATTAAATGATAAAAAGCCCTTACAATCCATAAGACCTAAAGATATTGAGCATAATATAAAAGAGGAAAATATAGGTGCAAGCCTTGAAAAGATACCTAAAGAATTTTTGTTCAAATTAAAGTAGATTACATCTTATAAATATTTGATTAAGATTACATTAAAAATAGATGAAATTTTCATTATTGACACTGTAGCCTTATTTGACACAAGATTCGATTCAATTTATATAACGTAAGTGATAATCCCTATAAAACTTCTTTAGGAGACCCAAGAAAGTTTAAAAGCTATAAATAACTCAAGAATAAATATAAATTATAAAAATAGATGCCTAAATTTGTGAAAAATAATTTATAATAAAAAATTTCTTTATTATAATTAAAGAAATTGGTCATACTGTTATATTGGGAACGCCTTTCGCAAAGCTTATAACTCCTTATTTGACAAAAACCTTTGGTAGTTCAATAAAAATCATTGGCAAGAAAATTTGTTTTCCCTTCATAACAAAATGAGACAAAAAATTTGATCTTATTAAAGTATGCTCTACTTACTAAAACAATATTTGACTCATTTGACATACCCTGCAGTTATTTTACTTTCAAAGATTTTGAATTCTAAGTTTTCATATTAGATTTTTTTAATCTTATTTTTTACTAGAAAAATCATTTTAAATCTAGATCATGATCCTACAACCAAAAGCCTCATCTATAACCCCATAAACAAAGCCTCCAAGCCCAAAGAAAGGAAGCCCTAAAGCCTAAAATAGCCTATTATCTACCTAACCAATAAAATTAACTAGAGAAGTTGTTGAAGGGGGAAAATATCTCTTATTTCCATCCAACCACCATAAAGAGGGTTGCTCCTTATCAAAAATAAATTCTAAAGATTGGTTATAACATTTGAACAACATTTCAAAATTAGCATTAGGCCTTAAAGACTCTATACAAATTCTTCACAAAAAAAAGGAGATTTTATTAAACATGATTTGTAAGAATTATGAAAAGAAAATCGTTCTATACCAACCAAAACTTCTTTCACATATTTTTTCAAAAGACAGAGATTTTCAAGACACTTCTCAAGGAAATTGTTTCAATTTTTTTTTCAAAATTATCAAATTTCAACATGTTCAAAAAGCCCTTATTAAAGCCCCTATTTTGATGAAGAACATTTTCAAAATATTTTTAATTTAGAAAATGATTTTTATAATACTGAATTTAATGAGATTATTAAAATTTTTATAAGAAACTATCATTATAAATCATTTTATTTGAAAATTTCTAAAAAATACTATATATAAATATTAGAGGAAATAGGGACAATCAAGATAAAATATAATTTTTTAGAATTTGACAAGACCCTTCTAGCATACTCAACATGTCGGATCAAAGGTCATTCATACCATGGAATGGGATCAAAAGGGATGGAAACCTAAAAAAATTGAAGCAAAGTGTTCAAAAATTTTGGCATTTCATCATACGTATAATTATCATGATTATCAGCATGCATAGTTTAATGCCTTTCTTACTTAAAGCATAATGACTCACCATTCATAGCTATGAATGTTCACAACAGGAATAAAATATAATTTTCCCTTTTGGTTTGTCAATTAGTGTAAATGGTACAATACAATTCCACGTATATTTCCTTAAATATTATACCAAGGGTATAGAGTCTTCTAAGACAAACATAACTAAAGGAATATGAAGATATTTTTCCATCATGTTGCAATTTACACCAAAGTTCTTTATTCTCTGAGTACATATATAGAAATATGAATGCAGATAAGATAATGAGCCAAAGGTCCATATTTTAATTAGAAGATTTAAAGTGAAATGGCGGGAGAAATTCATAAAGACCGCCATTTGTGAAGGAGTAGTTATCTTGGCATACTTCTCTAATAAAGAAATAAAAACCAGATAAAACATTTTTTACAACAAAATTTTAAGGCAAATGCATTATTAACATTAACAAAGATAAAAGAAGAATATTATTAAGTAATGAAAAAAATTAATAAAATATAAGTCTACTTTAACATCATAATCAAATGAAGTAGAAATAAACTTGACCAAAGAATATGAGGATGATTGTTTTGGCATACACCCAGAAATGAGTATTTGAAAAAATATTTAAAGCCTAAGCATGAATATTTGAAAAAATATTTGAAGGCTCAAACATTGGTATTTCACAAGTTATTAAAAAAAACCCCATATTTATAAAAATAAAATGAGATAAGAAATGAATTGAGGTGATAACCACTTTGAAAAGAAGACTTTCTCTATATGAAAGCATAGAGAATTGAAGACTTAAAGAAAGCATAAGTAGAAAAGACACCAAAGTGGTTGTCACTTCTTTTCAATTCTCTATATCATCATATGGAGAAGGTCTTCATTTTCAAAGTGGTTGTCACCTCATTTCATTTCTTGTCTCATTTTCATCATTTTTTTTTACAAATTTTAAGGCTTTTTAATTAATTTATGAAATACCTATGCTTAGGCCTTTAAATATTTTGTCAAAATACCCACGTTTGTACATTAAAATATTTTATCAAATACCCATTTTTGATCTATGTCAAAATAATCATCCTCTTTTTTTGGGGAAAGTCTGTTTCTTCTTTATTTGATTCTGATGATAAGTTGTTTAATTATATGAAAAAAATTATTCTTTTGTCCTTATTAATTTTAATAATGTGCTTGCCTTAGAATTTTGTTGTAAAACAATGTTTTCTCTAGATTTTGTTTCTTTAATAGAGAAGTATGTCAAAATAACCATGTCTCCATAAATTTTAGAGATACTTGATTAGTCTTTACAAATTTATCCCACCATTGTACTTTAAATATTCTAAATAAAATAAGGACCTTTACCACTTTATCTTCTTTATATTCATATTTCAATGTCTGAATCCATGGAACAAAAAACTTTGACACAACTAGAAAGCATATTAAAAAAACCCCTTCATATTCCTATGGCTAATATTTATCTTTGAAGATTCTATATTTAAGGAATATTTATGCAACTATACTATGCCACTTTCACTAATTAGCAAATTAAAAGGAAAAATTATATATTACTCCTATTGCTAAAATCCGTAGCATAAATAGAGAGTTATTGTAATTTGAATAAGAAGAGCATTGAAGCATGCCTACTGATAATTATAATAATTATAAGTAGGATCACATGCCAAATTTATTGAAAACCTTGCTTCAAATTTTTTAACCTTCTAGAACTCTTAAACCCCATTCTATGGGTGAACAACCTTTAACATCCGCTATGTTAAGTATGTTGGTGTGCCTTCATCAAATTCTAAAAAGTTTTGCTTTATTTTGATTAACCCTATTTCCTCTAATATTTGCATACAATACTTTTAAGGCTTTTTCAAAATGGTTTATAATGTCAATTTCTTGAAAAAGTTTAATAATATCATATCAGGCATGATTACATAAACTATTTTTTATAGTAAAAAATATTTTGAAATATTCTTTGCCAAAATAGAGGCTTTAATAAGGGTCATTCTAAAAATGTTAAAATCTGATAACTACACTAACACTTATCTACACAGTATAGGTTATTAGTTGACAAGGATATAAATGACTCTAAAGAATTAAACTATACTAACAAAGAAAGAATGATTAATTAAAGCTCTCATGTTTCAGATATACAATGTCTCCTGTAATAGCTCTAGCCAATTTAAAAGAAAAGATAATGAGTTTGTTATAGCCATTCAAGAGTAACTAAAGAAAATAAATGGGAATGTAGTGTCAGACACTCTAAATTCCTTGAACTTACAAACCCAAAATATAACTCAAAGAGAACCAATCCAAATAAGAGGTTAAATCAGAATAAAAGAAAATAGTACTCAAAGCCTTAATATGTTAAAGTAATAAAGTAACAGTAAAGGAAAAATTGAATTCGAAATTTCCTTGCTTATAATTAATCAATTACAATGGAAATATTTATCAAAGCCATATAAACATGTAGCCTCAGATATGGATATGAATAACAAACCAAAGATCTTTTAACCCACAACGTATAGTGTCATTTAAATCTATAATTGGAATATAAATGAAATGTCTAAATATAACATATTGAATGTTTTACAACAAATGAACATGGTTGCTAATACATATATAACTAAATTAGAAACATGTGATCATGCTATGGCTAATTTCATAATAGCTTATTTTTCTAAAAAATCAAAATTTTGGTGGGAATTTCAATTTACTAAATATCAATAAATAGATATGTAAAGATGGTGATCTAATATTAGATGAAAATAATAAACCCATCCAAGATGTTGTGTTAATATTGATATTAGCTATTTCA
>JAOXYD010040752.1:0-13736 GCA_028565735.1 Pinacopodium congolense | reverse complement strand
GATTAGTATAGAATCATCCAACAAGTAGTTGGAAAGGAGACGTAACCTATCTTTGGGGTAGGTGAACTTCTTTAATTTGCTTGTGTCCTTCTCTTATCTTAACTCCTTTACTTATTGTTGATTGTGTCTTGAATCTTAATTTATTTCATTTATTTTGGTAGTTGCATTCTCATTCCATCTTAGGTTGAACATTGGTTTAGTGATTGCATTTAGTTTCCTGATTTAGGTTACTAGTTTTAATTAGATAAAAGGTTTTTAATACCCAATTCACCCCCTCTTGGTGTCATAGGGCTTACATAGGTCTAATATCGGATTGAAAACTCCTTCCATTATTATTGAGGACAGAGGGTTTTAGTCCAATTGTCAGTTTGTGGTTAGAGCTTATAAGCCTTTAATTAAAGTCCTTTAGTTGGTAAATAGTGATAAAAAGCCAACGATGAAATATTTTTATGATGTTATGAAGGGGATGAAGGAAGTTGTAAAGTTTAATTTGAAGAATAAACTTATACTGTACAACCCTTCTTATTTGTCATTCATACCAGATGGGAAAACCAGTTGTTACACTACTTTAGTTACTGTTAAGGCATTTCTCATTCTAAGTGTCTACTTCTCATATAACTACGAGAAGAGAGTTAAAGTTTATAGGAGGATGTTGAGGACCATCACCACTATTATTAGCCATGAGATGATTCAATACCTCTTTAACTCACAGATAGTGGCATATAAGGATGCTATTGGTGATTTCGGGTTGCCTTTAATAGTATGATAAAGAGAGAAGTTCAATTAAAGTATATATTTCTTTACTTTTGTTACTTATTTACAATTAATCATTGCTTTATTTTGTTTATAAGATCTTTTTTTTTTGGTCTTGAAATTACTTGGTAGGACCATTTTGACAGTGATGTTACAAAATTACAAAGGGTTGAAATTCATATTTTGAGTCATTATATTAGTGTAATTGAATGTAAAAGGAATCAAAGCATGTTCTAGTTCATCCACTATAAGAAGAGGAATAGTTAATAGTATAAAAGATTGAATAATTTGGTCTATATTAGATACAATCTAAAACTTCGAGAGAGGTATGTTCTTTTTATGTTCAATATTATTTTTAAAATCTCATTAGTAATTTGATTTTATTTGTTTACTAAGATTTTGAGTAGAAAAATTAGTGACAATGATGTTGTTTCTTTGGATCATATTGATACTTTGCCTAAATGGGTATTTAAGGAGTCAAGTTTTCTAGATGAGAGTGACTTGTAAGGAGATGTTGATATTCGTTAGGAGGATGTTGATATGTCATTTGCTAGAATGACATTGGATAAGGGTGGTAATCAGTTTCCTCTTCCTAAGAAGGATTTTGTAGTAGATGATAGATAAATCTAGCTTGATTTTAGCAATTAGCGACCTAAAAATGAAGATTAATGTATTTTTAGGTTATTCTCCTCTTTTTATAGTGTTTAATATATATGTTAAATGTTATATATGTTAATTATTAAGTTTTTTATACTTTAATTTTGCTTTATGGAGCTTCTATGTTAGATAGTGATGTTAGTTGTAATATTTTTTATTTTATATATTATTTATTGTATGATATTTGAATACAATTATTTATGGTTTCATGAATGGAAGTTATTACTTAATGATACTTTGACTTATTGATATTTAGTAATGTATTTCTATTTTTCTATTATTTATGTTATATTAATTCAGATTGATATTTATTTGAGAAATAGATAAAAATTAGTATTAATATGAATGAAATAAATATTTATTTGTTGTATATTGTTATTATTTCATGATGTTTTCATATTTTGATATTAAGTTATGATAGTTTGATGATTGCTATTTTATTTATATTAATTGAGGTTGTAATTTATTTGAAAAATATATGAAAATTGATAGTAATAAATATAAATATTGTATTAAAATTGTTTATATTTACTATATTAGATGAATATTTTAAATATGTTGAAATTATGTTTATATGGGATGTATAATACATACAGGACCAATTTTGTAAATTTTACAAAATTTATGGACTAATTTATAATTTTAAAAATTGATTGGTATCAATACCGTATCATTTTTGGGCGAAATTCGGTACCAGCAAGGTACCACTTTTTAAAACATTACCGACCAATCTTCTATATTAGTCGGCCAATTAATGTTTAAAATGAACATTAGTTGACCTATTACTAATGACTAGTTGACCAGTCGCCTCAAATTTCAGTTTTCAAATGCTATTAACTATACAATCCAACTTTAAACATTTCTAATTTTTCAAAATAGACTTTAAACATTTCTAAATCATTTCTTTTAATTCCAATTCAATTTAAATAAGTTATAAATCACCCCTTAAGTGATTTTGAATACAAAACATGATAATTGAGATAAAAAAACACAAAATGTCTTGGTTTATAACTAATTTAGCACACTTTGAAAAGTTTTAGTTTTAAACCAATTCAAAACTAATTCATATGCATTCCAAACTTGTTTCTTTTGATTAGAAAACATCACACACAAGTTTTAAAATACTTATCAACGTTGTTTGAATAGCCAAATTGATTCAATTATCTTAAACTCAAAATTGGACCTCTTTAGTGAATGTTTATGCAACTTTAAAATTTACAAAATGGAATATGCAAAAATTTAAAATTTACGAAATGGAATATGCAAAAATTTGAACCTAAAGATTATTTAAGTTTTAATAAACTTACAAACAAGTTTAAACTACTTAGCTAAAGATTTTGGAGCTTCCATAATACTTATTCTGCCATTTTCTTTAAATTTAGCCTCCAAGTCCAAGCTTTTCACTTTGAATAATTCACCAAATGTACCTATCTTTTAATCTTACACAAAAAAACTTAAATCATTAATAAAATTAATGTGCTGCTATCATTAACACTAAGACTAAAACTTCTCTTAATTTAACACATAACTAAGAGGAAAATGCATGAATTGTTTTAAAGTATTCTTCTTAGTGTGTTAGAGTCTTTTAGAAAGTTGTTTGAAGTTATATGAGTGAGTTTAAACTTGTTCAAATCAAGTTTTTGTGTGAAAATTAGTTTTTAAAGTATTTGTTAAGGCCCCTTGTGGTTCAGCTTTCTGTTTCTATTTCTATTTTTATATATTTTCATTAATTTTATGTGTTTTATTGGTTTATGTGTTATTTTTTAATGTTTTATTTATATTTTTTCAAATTATATGCTATTTGTTTTTCAGTTTTCATGTTTGAAATAATATAAGCCAAAAGTATAAACCAAAAACAGTTCTAAATATCCCCTAAAATTTAAGAAAATTTAGACAATTTAATATTTGTTTGGAATGAAAATTTTCACCAACCAAGACACATTTTTAATTAAAATTACTTAGCATATAAAATCATTTTAAAAGTGAACTGGAACTTGTATGAATTGATTTTTGGTTGAAAAGAATGTTTTTAAAATTTTAAAGAAAGTTTTAGAAATATATTAAAAGTGTTAAGAATGAAAAATTTTCATAAACAAGGCAAATGTTATATTTGAGACAAATTAAAAAGTTTTGGTAATTAAAATAGTCTTGTAATTGTTTTTAAAACTTATGTGTAATTCTTTTAAAGTGAAAGAAAAGATTTTAGTATGTTTATGAATAATATGAGAATTAGTTAAAATGAAAACATTGAGAATTTGGCTAAATTGATCATAAACCAAGATAGTTTATATTTTTAATCTCAATTTTCATGTCTTCATATTCAAATTCACTTAGGGGATGATTTGTAACTTGTTTAAAATATATTGGAAGTGAAAGAAATGCATTGATATGTGTTTTGTCCAATTTAGCAGTTAAAAGGACTTAGAACTAGTTTTACCAAGTAAATGGTAGATCAATTGCTATTTATAAGTCAACCATTATGCAATTTATAAGGAAATGGTTGACTAGTCACTAATCAACTAGTACGGTTTTAGTCAAGAGAAGTTTTAATACAAAACATGATAATTGAGATAAAAAAAAACACAAAATGTCCTGGTTTATAACTAATTTAGCACACTTTGAAAAGTTTTAGTTTTAAACCAATTCAAAACTAATTCATACGCATTCCAAACTTGTTTCTTTTAATTAGAAAAAATCACACACAAGTTTTAAAATACTTATCAACGTTGTCTGAATAGCCAAATTGATTCAATTATCTTAAACTCAAAATTAGACCTCTTTAGTGAATGTTTATGCAACTTTAAAATTTATGAAATGGAATATGCAAAAATTTAAAATTTACGAAATGGAATATCCAAAAATTTGAACCTAAAGATTATTTAAGTTTTAATAAACTTACAAACAAGTTTAAACTACTTAGCTAAAGATTTTGGAGCTTCCATAATACTTATTCTGCCATTTTCTTTAAATTTAGCCTCCAAGTCCAAGCTTTTCACTTTGAATAATTCACCAATTGTACCTATCTTTTAATTTTACAAAAAAAAACTTAAATCATTAATAAAATTAATGTGTTGCTATCACTGATCAAAGCATACTATTGATTTCTCATTCAAATCATATACAATCAAAGTATTGAAACTGAAGTTTATGTTCGCATAACATTCAATATTCATTGTCATTAATATCCAAAAAAATCTATCACAAAATCTGGAAATCAAAAGTTAAACTAAGAATATCAATAAAGACTTACTTGCATAAGTTGTCCCTCTAGGCTTAGGGCTAGACTCATAACTGAAAGTCTGGTTGTGAGTCCCATTATCCAAATCTCATAGGTGTGAGCTTGCCTGTGAGCTCTCCAGCTTTGTTAATTTTTACCTCATTTTGGTCTTTTCAAAATAATTTCTTCATCGCTTATCCCTTTGCCTTGAAATTTTGTGTGGAACTCAATAACATGATGTTCTTACCATCCAAATTGATTCCACATCAATTATAACCCCAAAAATCCATCTAACTTTGTACTAAAATCACCCACAATTAAGTTCACTTGTTTCAAGTTCTCTTACTCTTCTCTTAATGTATTCTTTATGACATATCCTATGGCCTTGATATTTAATATGAAACTTCATAACTTGATACTATAACTCTTTAAATTGATTTCACATTTATTTCAACTCCAAAAATGCATTAAAACACTCACGATAAAATTTTTTCCAAAACATTTTAAGCAACATCTTATTCAAGAGTAAACTAAATAAACACTCAAATCACATGAAATTATCCCTCAAACCTAAGATAATCATTATGAAAACAAACATAAAAGATGTATTATTAGGGTGTTATCAAATACATCCACATGTGAGTTTTTGCTTATCTTCAAGTAATGGTTAAAACATCCACTCAAAATAGCATTAAACAAGAGTTAAAAGTTAATTGAATACAAATAATATCAATCAATGCATTTGTTTTAATTCACATATCACAATTATTTCATGACAAAAACTTAGTTATCACGCACAATCACACTGTTAGTAAATAAGTAACTCTCAATGTATAATATCAAGTATTTAAATAGTTTTATATGGATCATCATGCATACTTAGTTAGGGATGTTATCATTAACACAAAACATAACTTAAGTTTCAAATTGAAGTAAAATTTTAGGGTTTTTTCACTTTATCTTTTGACGCGAGGGCAAATATTTTATTGTGAATTTCCTCTAATTACTCAATTCAGTTACCGTTTTGTCTTTTTTGCATTGCTATCTAGCTTTTTTTACGCGAAAGTAAACATTTTGTTATGAACATCCCAAATTACTTAGCTAGCTCACAATCACAAATGGCTTCTAATACCACTTACAAACTCTGACATTTTTATCAATATGAAACTCGCGAAGTAAATATTTTTTTTCTTACTTTAATCAAGAACATATATACATTTCATTCATTTAAATACAATAGATTCCAAATCCACATGAAAATTCATATGTAACAACATTAAAACTTGATATCATACACCAATATACCTAAAACACATGTAATAAACACAAAACAAAAAAGAAAGAAAGAAAGAAAGAAATTAGGTTAAAAATCATTCAAGAATTGTTAAATGATCACAAAATCAATAACATCAATGGAATTAAAATATCATAATTATCAATCTATTACCAATTTCATTCATTCAAAGATAAGAAATTCAAAGCATCCCCATTAGACTCATATAATAAATCAAGTGTGTGGATAAATGACAAAGCATGCTTACGTTCATCTCCCTCACATACTTAAACCAAATCATCTTTAATTTGGAGGATCACAACAAGTAAAATGTAGGAAGTATAAAGGAGGGAAAGGAGAACTTAACTTCCCTGAATATTGAAGTCCACGTTGGAGCATAAACTTGGTGGCTTAGAGTGCATTCTATATAGGTGAGAACTTAGAGAAGTTAATGATCAAAGTTTGCGATTGTTACTTAAAGATCAATACTAAAGAACAAGCTTTTTAAAAGATTTCAATCAAGATAAGATAAAATAAAATAAAAAGAACACAAAGAGAAATCCTACATGATACAAATGCTAAAGATCTATAATGAAATGAAAATAAAAATAGAAGACAATCAAACTTGCTTTCCGAGTGAAAACCATGTGCATAGCTATCAAGCGTCAATTTTGGAAGGCAACGATAAGTGATGGAACTATAGGGACTCCCTTCACTTTGCTATCTACTTCTACACTCAATCCATGTAGCTATAACATCCCTTTATCACTACAATGATCTTTGAATAAGTAATTGAAGTCAAAGTATTAAGTCATGTAATGTATTCTTAGATGTTCAAGGCTAAGGCTTATGAAGCATTTAAATTCGTCAATCCTCTATAACATCATAGAGGAGCATCAATTAAATATAATGGAAAAGATAATGAGGTGTGCATGAATCAAAATTAACATATAGACCCTTTTAGACATATATGGCATTAACAATCCCAAATAAAAATATAATACATGTTATTCATAATAAATATAAACTTAGTGTGCATCATCCATTATTTCCATAAACACTCTAAACCTTAAGTATTATCACAATAATTTCCTTGGATCAATAGTGGTTCTTGAAAATACAAATCATTCATAAGTGGAAATAACTAAAGTAGTGCAATTAAAGCCACTCTCTAATCTATTCTAAAACAAACTTAGTCACATTCAGATTAAGTTATTAACCAAGTTTTGACAATAAATCTTAAAAACCTATAAATCGCATAATCACATGCAAATGGAAAAAAAATAATACATACTAGAAAAAAAATACATACCAGAATATAATCCTACATGTAATAAGGTCTAAAAATTAAAATAAAAAACAATAAAAGGAGATAGGATATAAGATATAGGTTGAGGTGCCTCCCAATATGCGCTTCTTTAAGATTTTTAGCTAGACCTTACTGTAAAAGATTACGGATTCTCTTTTTGGGTCCATTGTCCCAAACTAGCTCTTCTTCTCCATGTTGATTTTTCACCTTCCTATAGCTTGCCATACCTACTATTGGATGTCATCTTTCCCTATTTATGACTTTCATGCTACTCTATGGCATAAAATAGTTATGTATAGCCCTTATTCGAAGTTAAAAGACTATAATGCCCACAAAGTTAATATCATTGGATGCTTCATTCTCTTCCTTGATGTCCTTATCTTCAAAAAATATCTCATTATTCCCACTAGACTTAATTTTTAGCTCCTCCTCACTATTGGTTAAATGCACACATTCTAGCTTTCTTAGTTCCTTTTCAATGTTGCTAGTTGATTCAGTTTGGTCATATTCAATAGATGACTTAACTAATTACCCCATCTGTTGTTACAAGTCATGGAGAGAAGCTTCTAATCTTGCTTACCTAGTTTTAGTGTTATAAATAAACTCACTTAAAACCCTATATAAAGCTAGTTTAGACTACTCTTTAACTTCTAAGGTTAATTAGGTGGCATTACAGTTAGTTATGAATTCATCCCAAATCTCACATAATATCGGTGTGACTCTTCTTTAACTTCCAATTTTCCTTAATCAACATTGCTATTAGACATATATGTACTTAAAGCTACATGCAACACCCATCTTGGTTCCTCTGTGGAGTACTGGTGATGATAAATAATGAAGAGTGTCTCAAAATAATTTCCATCAAGCCAAGCCTAGTGTAGGTGTTCTTTCTAACCATAGTAGTAGGTACCATCCCTTTGGTTTCGTGACACATCCAAGTATCTTTTCACTCGTAGTTTGACTGATTACGATCATCCGTACTCAAAATTAGCTCAAATAAATCTATCTTTTAACGCACACATTCACATTTAATTTAAGACCAATTTTCGACAAGTGCACCAGTCGCCACAAGTAATATAAAGGAGTGTTTTAAAAGACTTTGAGTATCAATCCCATAAGAAAGTATGCATGTGATTATAAGTACTAGGTCAATTAGATTACAATTATCTAGAGAATTATGGTTTTCAAATTTAAGAAATTAAAATAAAATTACAAAACTAACTTAGAAAGCCTAGAAAACTTCCAATCAATTGTAAAAGAGTTTAAGATTGCTTTTTCCTAAATTATCTAGTTAAAGCAATGGTGGTTAATGATTTAGTTGATGGATTAGTAACGATTACTCTAGGATATCTTCACTAAATCAAGATAGCATTGTGGTTAAGACACTGGCTTATCCTTATTGGTCATATCCTGAAGTTTGGTCATGTATTAGACTTAGGTAATAGGCCTAAAGTTTAAGAAGTCTAGTCCTATATTTCCCTAATTGAAGACTAAAACCCTCATAATTAACCAAGCTTTAGTTATTTCATTGATTTAAATCATGTTGTTTATTGATTTTTTTAACAACCTAGGTAGATTTCTTATATCCTATATTATCTGAAGGCAATGTCCTAAGTAATCAGTTTAAGACAAGTATTAAGTATTCAATAAACAAAAATTAATTCACTAATCATGCATTCACTAATCATGCATTAACAATTAACTACTACAATTAATCATTTACAAACACATTTAACAACTTAGCTAAACTGAACATTATGGTTAAGCACAGATATCATTTAAAGAACTTAAAATATAAATTAAACAATATAACCTCGATTAATAACAATGATATTATCAACAATACACGAAATTAAGAGTTTAGAGGTTACCAAATTACATCCCTAGATGGTGTTCTAGCTCTAAACTACATGTATACAACTTCACACGACTTGAAAACTCAAGTACAACCAATTGAAAAGGAAAAACTAAAGAAATTCAACCTAAAAACCAAAATAAAACTGAAAACAACAATTAAGCAGGTGTTAAAAATATAAAACAAAGCTAAAAACATCCTAAAATGTACTCATATTTATTACCTTTAGCTCTGGAGACATCCTGCTTATATAGGGAAAATTCTGCTACTTTTAGAGAAAAATACAAGCCTAAAGACGCATTCGTCGACCTATAACGACGGGTTGACTATGCATATAATGACACCGTTGAAGGTCAGTGGCCCATTGTTGTACTCCTACTTGTCAGCATTAAATGGTGCTCCATGTAAAGTTAAACAATTCCATTGAGTGTTTAATGAGCCGCCATTTTACTCCTTTTATCTGCGTCCTTCAATGGGAGTTTGGAGGCTTAAATAGCGAGCTACTCTACCTGCTGTTAATGGGTGCTATTTGGCATCCTTTTGTGATCTTTTTGCATATTTTCTCCATTTTTCACATCCAACTGCAAATTCAACAATTCTAAATATAATTAAACATTCAAGCACACAAATAAAGGTAAATTGATGTCAATTAACAACTAAAAACACTATGAAATTAACTTATAACATCGAAACTCCTTCATCTTTATACCACTGGAGACCTTACCAGTTATAACCTTGTAATACCATATTGTCAACTACTTGAACCTTAAAACTCTCCATATAAGATCAAAAAAATAAAATCTATAAAATTAAGTATAAAAATCAATGGCTAGTCTAACAAAGAATCGAATACTAACAATGTAGTCCCTAAAAATGGCATTAAAAACTTGATATGTGTATGGATGTACTTAAACTTTAATCACAATATACCAAGAATTACACTAACAATACCATAACACATAAATAGGAAAATATACCTATCGTTATGCAATATAGCTATAGTGAATCTAAGTGTCGAATTCACGAAAACTACTATTACCAATGAATTTCTATCTAAATTAGCTAGTTTATCAAATAACAAAGTGATTTATTTGGTTAATAAAGAAAATAAATGAAACAATTAAGAATAAATGCCTAAAAAAATTGCAAATGATTAAGGTGGGATTCAGATAATTAATCCCTTTAGAATGTATTCATATTCATTGTTACTCTTAATTTAACTCATTTTTATAGAGTTATTAGATTGTAAGTTCCTTAAAGTAAATCGCACTCTCTCTAGAGTTATGCAATCCTATTCAATTTGATAAATTAAGTGAAAGTTCTCTCTATCTCAATCAATTAATCGAATGTATTAATTCGTTCTATAGAACCTATTGTTTTGAATAAACTCACAATTAATCTTGACATCTTATGTAAGCCTATCCCTAGGTTCTCATGCAAGATACCTTGCCTATAGAGTGCTCTAAAGTATATAATTGATTTCTCAATCAAATTATACATAATCAAAGCATTAAACTCGATTACGTTTGCATAACATTCAATGTTCAATGTCATTAATATCCATAAACAAATCTAACACAAAATCTCTAAATCAAAAGTTAAACCAAGAACAACAACAAATACTACATCCTAAAGTTCATAAAAACCCAAATCTTATGAAAATATTAACTCCTACACATTTTATCAATCACATAAATAACTAAAAAGAAGGAATTAAAAAAGCTCATAGTGAATTGTCTTGAACCCTTGACTCCTTGATGATTAATATGTGAAATCCTATCCTTGATCTTTATATTGATGCCTTGGGATCCTTCTTTTCTTTTAAGATTGTGCAAAACCCTTTAAAGATGGCTTAGGACTTGCTAGTTCTTCCTCAATTGATATTGGATGGTGTTTAGAGGTAAAAGAATGGATAAAATAACCCAAAAAGGCTTATTTATGTAAGTTGTCCCATTAGGCTAACGAGTAGACTTATATTCGTGAGTCGAATTGTAGGTCCCATTATCAAAATTTCATAGGCAAGCTTATAAATGTGAGGTATGTTAGGTTTTGATCAATCTTTATGTAATTTTAAGAGAATTTTGACCATATAAAGTGATCATACTATAAGTTTCAAGTGTTTTAAAGTTTACTTTGAGTAATATTCTTGTTTTAATTTTCAATCTTGTTTTTCTAGTTTCCATACAACAATTTATGATTTATTAAGCTTTTAAAAGGTTTATCATTTATATTTTTCATCTTGGAAGTATAAGATGAAACACAATTAATAGTGTATTTGTTGTATTTAAAGGGATTTTCTTCTTGTTGAATTGGGATTTGCTCTATAGGCTCCTCTTTACCTTAAAAAAGATTAGTTAAAAGTCTTAGAATGATCTTAATGCATTGTTTCTATTTTTTTAGCCCTTTTTATCCTGTCTAACAAAAATCATCTTATTGCTGGTCGGAATCATGCTGAGCAAGGGGTACCACATTTTATATACCCTGGTCATCTAACCAACCAACAGCTTTAGTTGCTAGCATTAAAGCAACAAAAGTGCTTTCTTTCTCAATTTAATTAGCCCCACACGAAGTAACTAGTGGCATACAAGTACCTTCTTTTTAAGGTAAGCATGCCGAGAGAGCAATGAGACGAACAACCTAGCTAGGAAAAACCTGCCCGTGTCTACTTCTTTCAAACCTAAAAAGGGTAAGCGTATCAAGAGAAAATGAGTAAAGCAAGACCACCCCGCTGTCGTATCGAATCAAAGGCCTGTCCCTTGAATGAGCATTAGAGAAAGTGATGAGTTCTACACTTGCATTTCTTGCATTTTTTTAGCCCTTTGAGTTTTGATTTGATCAAGCTTTATGCTGGTAAGTTTTGTAAGATTTGAGAGCTTAATTTTGGCGGCTTGATTTTAGGGTTAAATATTATATATTTTTTAGATTTAAAAAGGGTTCCTCTTTACCCTTAGAATAGAAGATTCGTTGGTTTCTCTTCACACATTTGAAAGAAGAAGTTTGTGGGTTCCTCTTCACTCTCTCTATAAAAAGAAAATTAAGTTGGGTTTGTCTTCATCCCATTTATGGAAAGAAGAATTTTTTAGGACTCCTTTTCACCTTAAAGAATACTTGTGCTAGAGAAAAATCCAGTAAGTATATTAGGAGTAGACGTAGGCTAAAGTTGATTAGTCAAATCATTATAAAAAATCTTGTTGTATCTTTCTTTTCGTATAATCTTTAATTTTATGTATATTTTGATTGATGTTTAATTGCTTAATTTGGATTATTGGGCTAAATTGACTTAACATTCCATATAATTTGAATATTTATTTAGGGATTACATATAGTTAAAAATTGGTTTAGGTAGCTTAGGTTATTAGTTTAGGAAAACAAATTTAAAAACATTTAATTCACCTCTTCCTTTTAGGTGCCATGAGATTTATTGTTGGTATAAGATCAAGTCTCAGTTTTTGCTTAAATTTCAAAAGAAGTTTGTTAGAAAAGATTGAAATGGTACATTTAAATGTTTATTTTGATCAAAACAGGTTATGTGTATAAATCATCTTTGTTTAATGACAATGAATTTTTAGGGCAGAAAATAAAAATAAAAAATTTCTTATAGGTTAAAATATTGATCTTTAGGAATTTTTAAATGGCCCTTATATTCCTACAAATGATTTGGAATTAGTTTCTTTGAATAAAAATGTCATGAATATTTCATTTAGAGCATTAGATAGTTGTGTAATTGATAAAAATTCTATGTCCAATTTAGCTTATGGGATTTGGTGTGGATTGGAAGAAATTTATATAGGTGGAAATGAAGCTAAATAAATGGAAAATAAGGAAAAATAAAAGGAGGATAAATACTTGGAAGAATAAGTACCTTTCATATGCTTTATGGCTAATGAGGAGGATAAGTGAATCTTTAAATAAAACTCTTCTAATAATGAGAATAATGATGATGATAGTGATTGTGATGAATTGTCATATTATGATCTAGTTAAATGCTTTAGGAGAGTGAGTTTGAAAAGGAAGAAACATTTTCTTAAGCCTAAGAATGAATTAAAATTGTTGAATGAATATAAAACAAAAAAAGAAAAGTTGAAAAATGAAATGCATGGTATGTTAGATGTTAAAAATGAATGCATATTAGAAAATAATAGGTTGAAAGGAGAATTGCATGACATGGTAGAATCTAGGAGTGTAATTGTTAAAATATATAATGAACATAATTTGCGGCATGAAAATGAGGTATTGAAGAAGGGGATTAATGTGGTTTTGGCTAATATGTTAGGAGCTCAAAAGAGCTCAAATAATAGGTAGGTATAGGATACACTCAAGGGAGTATTTCTAATAATGCAAAAAATATTATTATTAAAGGTAAGAACTTAGAAGTTGAAAAGCCTTCACTAGAAAATGTTGCATCTTCATCAAAACCACATACTAGGCAAAATCATGATGCATTTATATGTAGATCTAGATCAGAAGTTAAAAAGGGTATGCATGTATAAAAAATTATGCATAATTTTTTTTTTAAGAATGTAAAAACTCATAATGATGCATTTTGGCCTCAATTAAGGTACAAAGATCCAACTAATATTTAATATTTCACATATATATGAAGTTTTTATATATAAAGTAACTAACTTCTATACATCACAACCTTTAAAGAAGAGCACCTATCATTCCTATG
>JAOXYD010040741.1:0-13737 GCA_028565735.1 Pinacopodium congolense | reverse complement strand
ATTATAGTAATTATGATACTCATTCTAAAAAAAATCTAGCATAATTAAGGTTCTATCCATTTATTTTGCTCGACCTAAGCTTCCAGTATTCATCAATATAGTTCATTGCTCCAAACACTAATTTAAATAATATCTTAATATTTATAAAATTTTTAATTTAAACTTTAAATAAAAAAATCTCAATTTTATATTTGTATTTCAACTCGAACTCGTAATATATCAATTTTTTAAATAATCTTTTTTCATATTATATGTGGAACTTAAAATTGATTTAAGATTAGATCTTCGAGGCCATATTATCTATTGATATGGTAATCCTAGATGGATAAAACTTTACTTTTTTTTTCTTAAAATTGTGTCTAGAGCTACTGATGTGACAAAAACACAATTAAAAAATTATCACATCAATAGCTTTAGATAAAACTCTAACAAAAAACTAGAGTTCCATCAATTTGAGGTTTAAATTGAACTTTTAAACAAATGTTATAGTTTACATTGAATGTTTTACAAACATTAGGCTTGTATTTCAATATAGTGAAATATTAGAGTTGTTTGTAAAATTTTATATAAATATTGAATATTAAAACATATTTTGACCTTTCCCTTTCCAAGTTAATAAGTGCAATGTCATTAACTTACCTTTAGTGATTAATATAACTAGTACGGAAAGACATTGATCTTAAATTTTCAAAAAAAATGAATTGGAAATAAAATAAAAATAATTCTAAATAAATTGATTAAAAAGTTGAAAACAAAATTGGCCAATCAAAATATTAAAAAAATTTAAAATTTACAGAAATATCTAGGTTCTGAAGTAAAACCTAAATTAAGAGTGCTATAATTAAAGTTTAAAAAGATGTCTAGAACATAGAATATACTACATCAAATTGAAAAGAGTTAAAGAAGTATCATGAAATTTAAATTAAATCTAAGAGTCCTATATAAGTTTTTAGGATTTTAACTTAAATTAAGATATAAGACTTAGAGATGTCTAGGTTTTGGAATGAAACTTTAATAACAAATCCAAAGACTCATTCAAGAACCTAACTATGAGTTTAGAAGATATGTAGAGATTTGAAATGAAAATTTGATTAGATAATCATAAAAGTTCCAAAATATATGACTATAAACCTCAAATGGCTTTTAGGTGTTTAGATTGAAATTTAGGACTGGAGACCTAAAATGATTTTTAAGTACTTAATAGCAGGGTTAAAGATAAAAATTAGTAAGAGTTCAAAGAGTTTACAGAAAATTAGGTACACACCTAGATCAGTTTTAAGGTATCAAATTAAAAATTGAGATTGAGGATTTCAAGTATATAAGCACAACCTCATAGGTTAAATTTGGAGAAGAGTCATAAAGGAGCATTTAGGTATTTAACTATGAACCTAAAATGATCTCCAAAGTATTCAGATTAAAACTTACGATTAACGGCTTTAAGGGTTTTCCAAGTATCTAGTTACAAGCTTAGAGTGATATCTAGGATTTTTGGACATGAAAATTTGGATAAGAAGATTTACATTCAAAATGAGTAGTGATGGCTCTATATGGCACTTATTGCGCTAGGGGGGGAGGTATGAATTAGGTTACTAAAATTTTCTAATTTTTTCACCTAACTAAAAAATTCTCCTTTATGAAATGGAAAATGCAATAATATTTCCAATCAAAGAGTCAGGAAAGAGAAAAGAAAACAAATTTATAGTGATTTAATGCATAATCCTCACCTATGTCTACTCTCTAACCACTTAGTGAAATTTCATTGTAAGAATAACCCCTATACAATCCTTCATGGGTGTAAAGAAACCCTTGTATAATCCTTCACATGTAAAGAGTAACCTTTACAATAATCTTTCTTCATGGGTAAAGAGCAACCTTTATAACACAAGCAAATCTTTCTTTTAATGAGTGAAGAGTAATCTCAATTTCTACAAGCTTATTAAAAAAAACACACTCAACAAGTATCTTACTTGACCAACCAAAGTGTCTAAAAGGGTTAAAAAAGAAACACAATTCCAAATGCACCCAAGACCATAAATACACACCTCAAAATTGTTTCTTGGAACTTCCAAAAACTTATAATTAGACACTTCCTTGATATCTCAATTTATAAAACTTCCTAGAACTTATAATATTTTTTTGTTATATTTGGGATTCATTGTCCCGAGCTAGTGCTTGGTAGTATGACTGCATTCCTTAGTTGTTAGTATAGATGGATAGGCCATTCTTTTTTTAGAGTTTATAACTCTTGGTCATCATTTTACTGTTTATATACTTAGTTAAGCATGTGGTGGTCTTTGTAGCTTAACTTATGCCTCTTGGATCCTTTATTTAATTTAATTTTTTAATGTTTAAAGAAAATCATTTATCTAATTAAATTTGATCACAATGCAATAATTGATTCACTTAAGATTCAATGGGATCCCTAAACACACTCTAAAAATACCTATTTATAGTGAAAAAAACCTCTAACTAGCTGCTTGTTTCTATTAAAGAACATTAACTACCATGCAAGTTTTCTCATAAGAAACAAATCACTGTATATTATTTGAGTACTCTTACCTTATTAGTCAACTAGTCCATCTAGAAAATTAATTCTAGTTGACATTCACCCTAACACTTGTTAACAATCTCTTTATAAGCTAATTTTAACACTTTCTAACACGTCTAAACTTCCTAAAACATATCCAAACACTTCTTTTCAACAAATCTTAACTCACACACTTTTCAAACGAGTACCCTAAAGATTTTACTACATCAAGAGGCTTATTTAAATATTTCCACAAAAAATTTCCTCTTGATTATGTAACTTATATGAAAAATTTCTTAAAATGAGCACATATGCATAAATTGAGCTCATAAACACATTTCGAATATCAAGATACAATTTACAAAATAAAAATATAAATATAAACTTATTCAACCTTAGAAAACTTGATCGTTATCTCATGTTTCATTTGCTCGTATCCTTTATCTTTCATTTAATCATTCTTTAACATGTAAATCCCTTTAACTTCATAGCCTAACTTGTATTCTTGCACAACATCTTCCTATATTTTCAAAATTTTTGCAACATAAGTAAATCATTAGTAATAAATGTATTTTGTTATCATAAAAAAATAAATTAGAACCTCCTTTAGTTCAATAAAAAAAGAAGAAGACATTAAGTGCATTTAGACATTTAAAACTAAATTGAGAAATTTATAAAAGTGTTTAGGATTTTAAATTGAGTGAGAAAAGAAACCTATAAAGATATTTAATTTTAGGGTTTCAAAATACATTGGGAAATACATAGAGGTACCCAAGGTTTTGAATTAAATGAAAAAGGAGACATAAAGAAGTATCTAAAATTGAAAACTAAATTGAGAAATCCTGATAAAAATATACGGTTTTAACTTAACTAAGAAGGGAGACTTAGAGATATATCCGGGTCCAAAAACTAAACTGAGAAACTAATAATGGATAATTTAAATGGTTTATACCATATTCTTAGATTTTAACCTATTTTTTTATATTAATTTCCCTTCTAATAAATTTTTTTAATAAATTTTCATATATGTTTTATAATTGAGAGTTCAAGTACAAAGTAATGAATTTTGTAAAAAAGTTAAAAGATAAATAGTAGTACTAAACGACGCCATTTTTCTCCCTAGGAAGCGCCATTTTATTCATAAAGAAAGATAGTTTATGATTAGTCCACATAATTGACATCATTTTATATTGTTTAGGCATCATTTTACTATTGCACATTCGAGAACATAAGCCATTTTTTAGCTAAAAAGTATTAAACTACCCTAAGATAATACTAGAGTTAACCCCCTTAAGTGCAATCGTTATGAGGAGTTTGGAGAGAGCAACCAAAAGAGCTAATCTAGATGTTTGGGAGAGTGAAAATTGGAGATTTGAGAAGATAAGAAATCAACTAAATTATGAAATTATATTATCAATGAGATTGATTCAAAGTAGGAAAAGTAAAAAAAAAAGTTTAGAATTTAAGGGGTACCAATTACGAAGCTTTTTGACTCTCAACTCCTTTTTTTTTAGTTTCTTTATTTAAATTGTGAACTAATTATTTTTTATTATTTTATTAGGATAAACCCTATAACTTGATTGTATTCAATGATGTATAGAATTTAATAAAAGATATTGTTTTCTTGTGAATTATCTAGGATATTTTGTTGCATCACTTAATATTTATTAGAATATTTAATGTACTAGTTTTATATGTTCTAATTAAGAAATTTTGCATATAAATAGATTATGAAATAGATAATAGGAGTGCACAGGGTTCTAAAGATAGACCTACCTAAAACATCAAGATTAAAGTCAAATATAATAGTAGAATTCATATATTAGAGTAGTTCATTCTTGGGAATTTTAATTAGAAATAGATTTCAATCAATCAACTTGATAATAGGTGTTAGTAGCTTGATAGGGGGTTGTGCATAGTAGAGGGATCACCATCGTTTAAGAAAACAATACTTTTATTAAGTAAATTTATACATAAAAAGTTTTAGGAAAAGTTTTAGGAGAATTCTACATCTAGATAATAACATTTAATCAATTGTCTTTTCATCATAAGTGCTATCTTTAATTGTTGTTTTTTCTTCAATTGTCTAAATTAGTTTAATTTTAATTTAGCCATTAAATATATAATGCAATATTTACTAGCTTACACAATAGTTTGGGAGTTTAGACTAGTACTTACTAGAATCCTCATTGAAATGATACTCGACTCACTTATATACTACGTTAACTAATAGATGTACTTATCTATAAAGTTTTGTAGTATGGAAGTAAGCATAAAACCTACACATATCAAGGTTTTAGTACTATTGATGGGGACTCTAATGATATTAAGAGAACTTAGAGTTATTACTTTAACCATTTTGTATTTCCCTGTTTAGCTTTGTTTTACTTTCAGTTTTCAAATGTATACACTTTTTTTGTTTGTTTGTAACTTCAATTAGATTACATTATGCAAGGCTAAAAGCAACCATTTTAAACTTGATAAAGTTGATATGAGATAAAAGGAACAACTATTCGAGTTCTTTGAGAAATATAAAGGATTAAAAAAGAAGAAGAAGAGGTAGAGTCTCAAGCATAGAACTTAGCAGACACGGATAAGGAAAATATATTGAGGTCCATATTGAATTATATGAAGCCATTATTTCAAGGGATGTAGTTTAGCATAGCAAGATTGATAGGTTTTATAAATAATTTTGAGATTAATTATAACATCATATAGATAGAGTAGCAATTTGTCCAATTTGATGGGTTACCAGATGAGGATTCTAAAGGAAATATCACCAACATTTTAGAGATATGCTACACCTTCAAGATAAATGGTGCCATGGTTGATGCTAGTAAACTACAACTTTTTCTATTGTCGATATTGATTATGACTTGGGATAGCTTGGTAAAGAAATTTTTGTTCAAGTATTTTTCACCATCAAAGACTATAGAGTTTAGGAATGATATCTCAATGTTTTCCTAAATGGAATCAGAGACATTATATGAGACATGGTAGAGGTATAAGGACATGCTCAGAAGATACCCATATTACAATCTACCCACATGGTTATAGGTTTAAACATTCTACACAGATTAAACAATGTAAGTAAACAAATGATAGATGTAGCTATTAGAGGGAAACTAAACAATAAGATACATATAATAGCCATCATACCATGGAACATTAATTAAACTAGTAAGAATTTATCAATTGTATTCAATCTTAACTCTAACAGCATAAGTAAAGTTAATGAACAAGAAGATAAATAGTCTAAGCATGTTTAACAAGCTGGTATTGGCAATATACAATGATTAGTATGGGGGATTATGGAAGCCAAGATTGTTAGACTAGTAATAACTTTTCAAAACTAGAGCAAAAGTCTAAATGGAGAATGTTTTAAAGGAGAAATCATATACAACTTGAAATGAAGGAATCATCCAAATTTCTCTTTGAGCAATCAAGTAAAATTAAGGCCACCTTCACCAAGGTTTCTACCACAGCAAATGAGATGAAATCAAGCTTGGAAGAGTTGTTGACAAAGTACATATCCATACTTAAGGCTTACCTCTAAAGCCTTATGATAGTTCAAAGGAATTAAGTGACTTCCATCCATAAATTGGAGAATCAAGATGGGTAACTTGCCAAGTTGATTGTAAAATGACTGTAAGGGAGCCTATCCAGTCATACAGAAGTGAATCTAAAGGAGAACATAAATGTAATAGCCTTAAAAGTGGAAAGAAGCTAAAATGTGGGCTGAATGAAGGAAAGGCAAGAGCTACTACTACTAAAGACAACGAGGAAAAAGAATAAAGTATTAAATGGTGTAAAGAAGCAAATAATCAGGGAGTTCAAGCTTAAAACTCTATATCTTAGGCCATTGAAGTAGGATTATAAGAAGTGTAATTTAGTAAGTTTCTTAAAATCTTTACATAGCTTCATATTAATTTACCTTTCGTTGAGCCTTTGTCACAATTATTAAAGTATATTAAGTTCTTAAAGGAAATCTTAACTAATGAAAGAAAGCCAGAAAAGTTGTCAAATGTGATATGAGTGAGAATTTCACCATTCTCCAAAATAAACTACCAAGGAAGATTAAAGATATGGGGAGTTTTATTATCCCCTATGTTATAGATGGTTTGTTTATGAGTAGGACATTAACAAATTTAGGAACAAATACTAATTTAATACCCTTTAAATTTTTTAAAAGGTTGGGTTTAAGTGAATGGAAATCAATAAAAATATATATTAAATTGGTTGATAGATCAATGAAATATTCTAGGAATAATATAGAAGATGTGTTGGATAAGATTGAAACATTTATATTTCTATAAATTTTGTAATTTTAGATATGGATGAAGACATAGAAGTTCCCTTAATCTTAAATAGACCCTTCTTATTAACTACTGATGCAATATTTAAGTATGTAAAGGAAAGCTAATCCTAAGAGTAGAGGGTGAAGAAGTAACATTTTAAATATATAAGATTACAAATCATTCATTTGATACTAATGACAGATGTTAGTATATTGATGTTGACACTACACTTCCTAGTTGTTTACAGGAAATTATGCATCAAGATACTTTGAAATTGTCTTGAATATGGTAAAAGATTGAAATGAAGAAGCTTAGCAATGCTCAAGAAGTAGTCCCTTTTAAGACCAATGCATTTTGGCCACCATAAGTTAATTAAGAATCATTCTAACTAAAAGAATTCAAAGAAGTACTTATGGGGAGGCAACCCAACAATTTCTATTCCCTATTCTTTTGTTTTGTTTTTAATCGGTTCTTTAATGTTCGTTTTAGCATTTTTGGAGGGAATTATGGCAAACTACCAAATAATAAATATCTAAATAAACCTCCTAATTATATAATAGGGCGGGTAAGGGTCGATCCCATAACTAGTAGTGTTTTTAGCTATTCCTAATAATGGGCAAAATAAAAAGCAAAGAAAACAAAACCCTTAGATGTGATGTAATTAAAATCAATGAAAAGATAACTAACGAAATTAAAGTGAATAAAAATAAGAAATCAAATAATAAGAAATAAATAACAATGATGAAAAGTTGGAAAGAAGATATTATCGGGATTCATGAATTATAACTAATCATAAAAAAACATTTAAATCATGTTATACCTAAGATACTAACTTATAAACTTAGGGCCTGTTTGATTGGGATTTAGCTTTTGGATTTGGTTTTTGGATTTTCTAAACTCAAAAATCAATAAAGAACATCACAGAAATCGAAAAAAAACATACTAATACAGCACAAAAATCAAGACAGACAACACAAAAATCTATAAAAATACACAAAACCCAATACAAAAATAAAACAACTACAAGTAAAATTCACAACTAAAAGCTCAATCAAATAGCCCCTTAGGTACGACCTTCATCCTCATTCATTCAATTTTAGATAAATCCTATACGATAAAAAATTTATCCCTAATTATGTGATAACCTAGGGTATGACCTCTATATTCAGAGGCTCAGCAGCATTAAAAACTATAGAATAATTAACTTAGATCATAATCTCACAAGCTCTAATCATATAACCTAAAGAATCAAAACTCTAGGCTAAGTTGAATAACTTTCATTTATAAAATCTATTAACCTATCATCACTTGTGGTAATCGCTAATGACAATTACAGATAAAAAAACTCAAACTTAGCAAATTGAGCTAGAAATTATAAATAAGATGGCCAATCTTACCTATAATCCCTAATTCATAGCATTTAACTGGAGTTCCAACTCAGTCTTAACATAAAACACAAAACCCATTAAAAACCCAATTTAATTTTTACAATTATAACTCATTAATCCATGAAATATCTCATAACCTAAATAAGACTAAGCCAACATCTTGAAATTAAATAAAAAAAAAACTGAAAATGTATAATTATAAAGAAAAAAATAAACCCAAGATTGAAATTTAAAGAAATAACATTATATTAGTAATAAACAAAAGTTTAAAAAGTATTTAACAAAACCTTAAACAAAATACATAACAAAATAAATGAAAATAAGAAAATACAACAACAAAAACATAGAAAAAAAAGGAGTATTTAGCTTATAAACAACTAATCTATGAATATAATCTAAAACAAATTGAAAAGGGAATAAAAAAACATAAAAACATAAGGAAAACACAAAGAAATAAAAGGCTACCCAAGTGGGAGCTAAAACTCCCTAAATTTGCTATCTCTCCATCTATTTATATGTCTTCTCTATAAAAAGTCTTAATTGCCATTATTTTTTTCATTTCCAAGATGTTTAATAGTGATTAATAATGGCATTAACGACTCTTTCCTAACCGTCGTTGAGGGTTCTGTAATTTTGACTTATAGTGGTTGATGGGGACTTAAACAGTTCCGTTGAACTCTACAACAACCACTGTTTAGCTCCTTATCAATAGCTTTTAAACAGTGCCGTTGAACTTCGCAACAACCACAAATTCAACTTTGTAACATTTTGTAGGAAGTCACCTAGTCTTTTTACACAAGGACAAATACCTTGTCATGAATGTCCTTGGTTACTTAGTTAGGATAATCCTTTTTGGCTTGTTTGAGATGTCATCTAACTTTTTGACTCGAAAGTAACTATTTTGTCTTAAATATCCATGTTATTTGGTTATATCATATTCTTAAATGACTACTAGTAATACTCATAACTTCAACCTTTTCATTGGTTTGAAAATAATGAAGTGAAAAACATGCTCTCTTATTTAAACAATCACACTTTTTTCCTTTTTCAATTTAAACAAAACATCCTATTCCAAATTCACATGAAAATAATATAAAAGAATCTTAAACACTTAATATCATACAAAAGAGGTTACTAAAAACATGCAAATATTCAAAAGAAAAAGAAAAACGAAAAAAATTAAGGGTTAGAAATCATTTAAAAATCGATCAATATTTACTAAATCAAAAGCATCAATTAAACTAAATTACTACAATTAACAATTAATTAAAAATCAAGATCATTTTAAGATAAAACATTCAAATCATCACAATTGAACTCACAATAACTCAAGTGCATAAATTTAAACTTGTTCTCTACCCCCACATTCAAATTGGTCATTGTCCTTAATTTCGTAAAAGTAATAAAAACATAAAGATGAAATGGGTCAAGAATACTCCCTTGCTGAGGTAAATAATGAAGTGGCTGATAGAGATTTAGCCACCTACTTTTGGCTCCTATAAAAAAAAGACAAAGAAAGAAGGAAAATCACTTAAACAAAAATCAATTAAAGAATTATCTTATTAAAAGAAAAGACAAAAAATAAAATAATGGTTAGGTTAAAATGCTTGTTTTAGGTCTTTATCTCAACTCTTATTTTACTCATAATCCATTACCAAAAGGAATTTTGGTCCCTATAGGAAAAATGCTCGAAGCAATTAATAAGCCCTTGAAATCTACCCTCGAAGTAGGCTCAAAATCAGTTGAATATTGCATAGCATCAAAGAAGTGGAATCGCATTACTTCTTCGTCATACTCCAAAAATCATTCTCCTTTATGAACATCTCTCTTCATCCAAGATGGTCTCCACTATTTGATTAAGTTTTACTTATAAAACAAATTAACCTATTGTCACTTGTGGTAATTACTAATGAAAATTATGTATCAAAAGCTCGAACCTAGCAATTGAATTGGAAATCATAAATAAGATGGCCAATCCTACCCATAATCCTTAATTCATGGCATCTAATCAGAGTTCTAACTCAATCCTAGAATAAAACATAAAACCCATTAAAGACCCAATTCAATTTTCACAATTATAACCCATTAATCCATCAAATATCTTTTAACCTAAATAAAACTAAGCTAAAATATTGAAATAAAAAAACACAAAATAAAAATGTAGAAATCATAAAGAAAATATTAAACACAAGGTTGAAATTTAAAGAAATTACATTACATTAAAAATAAACAAAGGATTAACAAGTATTTAATAAAAACCTAAATAAAATACATAGTAAACTAAACTAAAATAAATAAAAATAAGAAAAGACAACATCAAAAACATATAAACAGAGAGCATTTAACATCTAAACAACTAATCTATTAACATAATCTAAAATAAAATGAAAATGGAATGAAAAAAACATAAAAATCTAAGGAAAAAACAAAGAAAATAAAGGGCTACCTAAGTCAGAGCTAAAACTCTCCAAATTTGCTCCCTCTCTATCTATTTTTATGTCTTCTCTAGGTCTGAGAGGTTTTAAAGTGAAAAAGTCTTGATTGACCCTTTTTTTGTTTCCAAGATGTTTTAACAGAGGTTAATAATGTCATCAATGGCCCTTTCCTAACCACCATTGAGTATTCCATAATTTTTACGTAGACAACAATTGCTATGGACCTAAATAGGGCCATTGAACTCTACAACAGCTGCCATTTAGCTTTTAATCAACAGCTCCTTTGCTCAATTTTACTCTAATTCTTCTCCAAACTTAGTCTTTTCAATTGATATTTGTGTCCTAAGGTCAAATCTGCATATTAACTCAAAATAAGCATAAGTAAGCATTTAAACATCAAAATAAGGATGAAATCATATTGTAAAACATATGGAAATACCATAACATGCATCCCTATCAGTTTTTCATTTTGTGTTATGCAATTGAGTTATTACAGGAACTAAAGGGTAAAAGAGCAATTGGAGGATAGTTAAAAAGTTTAGCCTTATGGAATGCACGAAGACAAAAGATAAATAGCAAATGATAATTATGCCATTTACTTTAATACATGTCTTTTAAGCCCTGAGTTGGATGAGTTTTTGGTAGAAGATAAAGTGCTTCCTTTATCGACATCGTACTACTTAATTTAAGGCACCTTTTGGGTTTTGGGATTTGATAAGTTTTTTTATAAAAGATAAATGATACCTATGAATTGTGTCGTTTGACTCTATAGGTAAGCATCGTTATTTTACTAGTGGTGTGAACTTACTTTACAAAGAACCATGCCATTTTGTATCAAATAGAAACCCTACCCATCTTCTTCCTCCTCTCCATCACCTTCACCTACCACCATCCTCTCCCCATTATTATCTTCTATCCATAGCCTCTAAACATTAATTTCTCTTTGTTTCACATCCTCCTTACTACTACTCTTCTCACATTACTTATAGTCCTTGCTTTTGTCCATTTGTGCCATCACACTTCCTCTCATTTCTCAAACGTAACTAACCTTCAATCTCTATCTCTCCCACCCATCTCTTACACTTGCTAGGTTGTGCCATTGTTTACATAACTCCTTGTACATTACTAGTTCTCTGTTACCTAACCAACATGCCACTTTTTCTTACACCATCTTTAAGTTTTTTTTTTTTGTCAATAACACTTAATCCATTTCCTTCTTCTGCACTATATCTCAACATTAATGGTATTTTTGTTCTCTCCTTTACTATCATTTATCACATGTATGCTTAGATCTTTACCATCAATTATCTTATATCTATATTCTAGTGACAAAAGTGTTCATGCCATCTTTGATCAATATATTCCAGCCACTAGCAATTAGTAAAATGTTATGAACTGCTTCTTCGTCTTATAGGAAACGACCTATATATTCCAAGTTTACCTTAATATCTAATGAGAAATGGTTTGATTCATACTAAAGAAATTACAAGAATGTGGAGCATTTGGCATCCCCTAACATCGAGTCTAAGCTCAACATTACTAGATCATTTCACATTCTCAATTGAGATTTGATTTTGCAATTGGATAAGTCCTGCTACCTGACTTTGGTTTAGGAATTCTATACCAATATTTAGTATAATATTGAGGAGGACATCATGGTGACTCAATCATCTATTCAAAGTAATTTGATTTTAGTTACTAGGAGATTTTTTGACATGTTAGGTGTACTAGATGACAATCCCATATACGAGCATAATAAGGACACTACTGTTATGGAGATCATGTCATATTGGAGCGAGGGTTAGATGATTTTTCAGCTCTAGCACCTAAATCTATTGAGTTTAAGGCTATGCCAAATGACCCAAGCACATCCTTTAACTAAGGCGAGTCATTCAGTTTCAACATTATCCTTGGAAGTTTCTTTGTCTACTCTTCATAAGCTTTTATTAATTATATATAATAGTTGCAATATCAAACACAATAAATTGATTAGATATAAAGTTCCTTCATTCTTTGGGTCATGGTTCGAGGCAACAAGGATGATTGCATCGTAATTATAGTACTTTTTAAGATTTTGGGATTCGATGCTATGATTTTTTAATGTTTTATTTTTGTACATTTGTTTTATCTAGATTTTTTCACTCTTTTTTCCATTTTGGCTCTTCAATCAACTTGTATGGCTTTAGCAGCTAACAAATTAATGAAACTTTAATTTTGGAATCAATTAGTTGGTTCTGTTTATCAATCAATTTTCATGGGAGTTTCTCTTTCCTTTCCTTTTACTTTAGTTTATTATTTGACAAGGGGCACAATGTACATCTTAAGTGTGGGGGAAGGAATTATTTTGCTTATTTGGTAATAAATGTGGTATTACACATTGTCTTTACCATAAATGACATTTCCAAAAGAGACCTTGTATAGCAATTCTAATGACATGTTTATAAAACAAAGGACATGTTGCATGATTTAAAATAATAGAAGTGTTAAAATCCTAGACCACTTAATTTGTACATACAGCGTGCATTTAATGCTCTCATTAATTAATATAATCATTTTCTTGGTCTCCCTATAGGTCTAAAGCTTATCGTTTATGACTTACTTCTAGTCCTCTCAACTGGTCTAACTCTTTTTAGTGTTTTGATGACCTTGTCTTTGTTTTAACCATTTGAGCTAGTGTTTTATTTCCTTCTTAATACTAGTTTACTACCACGCTTTTTTAGGAAGACAAATGCATTTTACCTTGCATGAAACATTAATCATGTGATCATTGGTATACACGAAATGGTATGCTAATGATTTGGTTATTCCCTATATGACATCTAAGAGGGGGCGCATTAAGTGACTAAAAAATTTTCTAAGTCTTTCTTCCTAATTAAAATTACCCTCTTAATCTAATACAGAATTATAAACAATTTATTAAATAATATAAAATAATATAAATTGAAATAAAATAAACTTGAAAAATAAAAAAGATAAGGGGGAAGAGGTGCAAATCAATTTATAGCAGTTTAGTGTATAATTGCACGAAGAGATCAGCCTTATAACTTCGTCACAGTTGATGAATTTGCGAAGGCATTCAAGTCGTTCAG
>JAOXYD010040722.1:0-13737 GCA_028565735.1 Pinacopodium congolense | reverse complement strand
AAGGAACCAAATGGCATAAAATTTTATACGGCGGTTTAGAAAAGTATTTTAAATAAGGTAGTGAAATTAAATTGAACACCACAATTTATATTAACATAGTTACATAGAAATAAATAGATATATAATTTTTACGGATCATATTATTACAAAATCAGAATTATAATATATTTAATAAAATTTCAAGAAAAAATGAGATACCTAAAATAGTTTAACTCTTCTTCTAACTCTATGTATTGCAATTGGTCTAATTGGCACGTGCAATATATACTTGATTAGCTAATCATTTTTGCATATATATATATATATATATATAATGCGCACACATAAGTTTATTTCAACTATTATCTTAAAGATGAATCATAATCATTCATAAAATTCAATACTTTACATTTGCTAAAGGTATATTTTACTGTTTAATGTTTGATAAATAATTTAATTTAATTTGTAATATTTTTAAAGGTATTATTATTTAATAAATAATTTAATTTAATTTTTAAAAATTTAAAAAGTATCACTTTACTCTATAATAATTATAAAATAATATAATTTACCTCATAATATTTACACAATGGTACATTTTACCTCTATAACTCTAATTTCATTAAAATTTTATTAAATAAATGTTAATTTTGTCAATATCCTATAAATAAACTATTAACTAATTATTAAAAAAATAATTAGTAAAATTTTAACGAAATTAGTATTAAAAAAGTAATTTATACTATTTTATAAATATTAAAAGATAAAATACACTATTTTACAAACAGTACAAGGTAAAGTAATACTTTAATAAATATTTAAAACAATTTAAATTCATTTAAAATCGTAAGACAAATGATACCTTTTACCCAATTTCTTTCTTTCCTTTCCTTTTCTTTTCTTTTAGGAGCGGTTTATCCCAACAAATTTGATACTGAAAGAACAAGACTCTTTAGAGTTGTATCCTATATCGGAAATCTATGCAATCCCTATAACTCACATCCCTCAAATATCCTTTTTGGGGAAGTTAGAGATTACAGCAAATGTTATAAAAAACATATCAAACCTAGTATTAAATTTAATTATAATATAGTACACTATCGGTAACGGTCAATGCCGTTGTTAAAAACATCTTGTAATAGGAACAATAACTGATCGAACCAATCTACTAATCAACCCAATCGGCTAATGTTGAAAATTTTTTGCCAGTATTCTTTTTTTAGACTATTAATAGTTTATATTATATACTGAAATAATGCATATAAACACCGTACCGTTTTTCAATCCGTATGTGCCAGTATCCATACAATATTCATATCTTTGATTATAACTTCTACATCTAATGCAGGTTCTAATGAGTAGAGCAATATCCTTTACGCTTCAGACATCAATGTCTTATTTGTTGAAATCAAACACTAAAAATTGAAAGAATAGTACAGTGTAAGAAGTTCGGTAAGCAGATTAATCAACAGAGATTACTGAGAATCTCATATAATAACCGGCCAGTTAACTTCCATTTCGATTTAGCTACAGCCACTTTGGCAGTCAAGATGAAGGGCAAACAGCCATGCCTTCACTTGGTACTTGTAGCATACCCAGTTGCCCACCCCTCTATTCAAATAATCATTTTAACAAACACCTTACGAACAAAAGAATTATATAAATGCAAAGTAAATGGAACAACCCACCGATCATTTCATCATCCTTAACCCTACATTGTGAGGAGAAGAGAATGTTGAGGCGGCGGACATGCTTACGATTCTGATTGTTTTAGAGGGTTTTAGATGGCGGAGATAGGTAGTTATAATGTAGTCCGAAATTGGGCCCAGTAATTGTTGGGTTTTTGGGCTTTTGATGTCAATTTATATACAAAAATTTAGTATTTTCACTAAAATTTAAATTTTAAGAGAACAAGATGTCTCAAACATCTTCCTAAGTCAATTATAGTGCCATTTTCAATATTTAACGTCCGTTTAATTCAGATTCAGTTTTAGATTTCTTGTTTTTATTTATATATTTTTATTATTATGTGTTCTTTCAATTTTTATAGTGCTTTTTTAATTTTTATGTTGTATTTTTAAATCATTTTTCATTTCTATACTATTTTTTAATTTTGTGTTTACAAAACAGAAACATAAATCAGAAGTGAGAAACATTAACAAACAGGAATATTATGTAACTTTACATTTATTTATAACTCTAAAACAATGTCTTAGTATAATTTTAAATATTAACACAATAAATATTTGAATAAAAATAAATAAAATTGTAATAAAACGTGAAAAATAATTGCATGATAACTAACTAATATTATATGAGAACAAATAATAATTCTAAAATACTAGAATTAAAATAAATATTAGATTACATAAAATCTAATGTATTTAACCCAACAACTTTTAATTTTGATCCTTTTCTTCCGTACAACTTGTAGAACATGCAAATTTGTAAGATAAAGCCATGTAAAGAAGAGAAGGATGTTCCATGAATTGGTCATTAGCCATGTAAAAATTTATGGGTCATTTGATTGAGTTTTTAGTTGTGGTTTTTAGTTTTTGATGTTACATTTTTGTATTGGATTTTGTGTATTTTTATAGATTTTTGTGTTATCTGTCATGATTTCTGTGCTGTATTAGAGTGTTTTTTTTAATTTCTGTGATGTTCTTTATTGATTTTTGTGTTTAGAAAATTTGAAAACCAAAACCTTTTCAAACGGGCCCAAATAATCTTTTAACCGATTTCTAGTTAATTGGTTGAGAGTACATGGAGAATTAATAATATAAATATAAATTATTTTTAATAAAGAAATTTTATGTTTAAAATTATTTTCATATTTTTACTAGTTAATATTTTTATTAAAATTAGTTATGATTTTCTTATAAATATTCTGTTTGATTATTTTTTGAAATTACTAAATAAAATTATTATTACTTTAATTAGTATCATATTTACACAAATTATCTTTTTTTAATAGGGTTTGATTATATTATTGCCAGATAATAAATATATATAATTATCATTTCTTAAAAGAATTTAAATAATTTTACATTTTTTATTTATCTATAATTACTTACTAATTATAAATATGTTTTGTTTTTATAAAATAAAATTTCCTTATTTTAAATCAGAAAATAAAGTCTTGATAAGTACTGGGACTTAATTGAAAAATTGAAACTTATCCCCCATAACAACAAGTAAGATAAATTGTTAAGAGTGATGAATCTGTAAATGCCAATTGAGGACAAAGAGAAAAAATAGAAGATTGATATATAACCAAAGAACGAACAAGCAGAAGCTAGAAAGAGATGAAGTATCTGTTGCATGAAAAAGACAGATAGGAAGAGAGAGAGGGAGACGAGAGCGCCAAACAGAAATTATTATATTTTTTACATAACTGATTTCCTTTTCGGGTTGCAATAATATAGGAATTCTGATTTGGTAATCTACCAATAACTTTACTACACATGTACTAATAATATCTGCAGTCTACTACACTGCATTTTGACTAAATCATTTATTTGATCTAAATGACGTTGCTAGCTCCAGCCATAAGTCCTTCCCCAAATTCGGCTTCTTCCAATAAATTTCCCAATTCATGTCCCAAATCCCTGACTGACTCCTGCCTCTCACCTCTTTTTCGTAAAAAACCCTACCTCCTTAAACACCTTGTTCATAAGGTTAGCTTCCGGATAATGATTTTGGAGGTCGGAGAGCGACTCCCAAGTGGCGTCTTTTGGAGGATGATTAGCCCACTGAACCATTACTTGTGTCACTGGCCAGTTGTTGCGCTTGACCATCCTTCTGTCCAAAACCACCACTCTGTTAATATTATCCACTATGTCGAGTAATAAGGAATGTCACTGCATAATCAATGTAGGTACATTTCTAACACTTTATTTAGTGCTTTTATTTGTCCATCTGACTGGAGGTGGCATGCAGTTGAGAAGTTTAGGCTCACCCCTATAATTTAAAGGTCTCCTTCCATAACCTACTTAGGAAAAGAAGTCTCTGTCACTCACAATGCTTAGGGGCATCCCGTGTAGGTTAAACACATGATCTAGGAACAATTGCGCTACATCTATTGTAGTAATAGGATGTTTGATAACAATGAAATAGGCATATTTGCCGAACCTATCTATTACTATTTGTATACCTGTCCTCCCTCATGATTTAGGTAACCCTTCCACAAAGTCTAAACTGATCTCTTCCCATCATCCCTTAGGAATAGGCAGTGGCTTTAATTTCTTAGGATATGCAATATTTTTAGGTTTATTCCTCTAACAAATTAGGCAAGCTTTTACATACTTCTTCACATCTCTGTTCCTCCTTTTCCAGTAAAACACATTCTGTAGCTTCTCAACGATTGCAATCACCCCTCAATGATTTCCATGAGGCTCATTGTGGTTTAGGACAACCAATTTCCTATGTAGTTCCTTATCAAATCCAAAGCCTTCCCTCCATTCATAATTGTTGGAAGTCATCTGCCCTGAGCTCAACTATTTCATGATGTTCTTAACTGTTGCATCCATATCCCAGCTTCCTCTAATTTCTTCCATTAGTTTAGTTTGCACCTGGGATACTGTCATAATGAGTAATTTAGTGCTTGTTACTCTTGTTAGGGCATCCACTGCCTTATTTTCCTTTCCACTCCTATATACTACCTCGAAATTGTATCCAAAGAGTTTAGATAGCCACACCTATTGGAAGGGAGTGGAAATTCTCTATTATAGCAGATATTTAAGGCTTTGATGGTTTGTCTGTATATTGAATTGTCTTCTACGAAGGTAGTGGTACAATTGTTTGATAGCATTTATTATGGCTAGAAATTCCTTTTTATAAGTTAATAGTCTAGCATGATTTTTCGTTAGTGTCTTGCTCTAATAAGTAATTGGATGACCCCCCCTTATTGCAATATTGCTTATATACCAATCCTACACGTATCTGCTTCCACGAAGAAGGGCTTAGAGAAGTTCGACATAGATAGTACTTATGCTTTTATCAAGGCCTTCTTTAAGCTCTTAAAAGCCAACTATTGTCTTCCTCCCCACCTCTAATCTATTGATGCCTACTTCTTAAGTAACTCAGTGAGAGGTTTGGCTAATTAAGCGTAGCCTTGTATAAACGTCCTATAATAACCTATAAGTCTAAGGAATCCCCCCAGTTCCCGGAGGGATTTAAGGACTGGCTACCGATTAATTTACTTAATCTTCCTTTCATTTGTGGCTACTCCCTTTCCTGAAATAAAATGGCCTAAGTACCCAATTTGTTTGGCCTTAAACACACATTTATTTCCTTTAAGGAATAGCTGATGAGTCTGCAACAACTCTATAACTTCCCTAAGGTGATTTAGGTGTTGCTCTAAAGAGCTACTATAGATAAGAATATCATAAAAAAAAATACTAGTATAAATTTCCTTATAAATGGTCTGAAGATGCCATTCATTAAACTGTGAAAAGTAGATGGGGCATTAGTCAGCCCAAAGGACATTGCTAGGAATTTGTAGTGCCCTTCATGTGTTCTAAAAGCTAACTTGGCTATATCCTTCTCAAACATTTAGATTTGATGGTAGCCAGACCTCAAGTCCATATTAGAGTACCAACATGATCCATGTAGCTCATCTAATAGCTCCTCAATCAAGGGAATGGGAAACTTATCATTGATGGTATGCCTATTCAATGCCCTATAATCCATACACATTCTCCATGAATAATCTTTCTTCTTGACCAAGACCACTGGTGAGGCATAAGGGTTTAGGCTATGCCTAATGAACCCTTGTTGTAATAATTCTCTCATTATCTTCTCAGTACCATCCTTTTGTTCTCCCGAATATCGGTAGGGCTTGATGTTAATAGAGTTTATCCCCTATCCCCTCCTTTAATCTGATTCGATGATCTTGTGGTCTCTGTGGAGGAAGCTTCTGTGGTTCCAAGAATAAGTTATGGAATTCGACTAGTAACCCATATAATTCATTTGAATCCCAATTTTGTTTAATTGCATCATATAAAGGCCCTTACTTTATACCCTTTTAGCATTTTGTTTAGCCCTTTTCCTGAAACCATTCTAGCCTTCTTATTTTGATTTCCAAACAATGTCACTAATTAATCTTCCCATTTAAACTTCATCACTCTAGGCTAGAAGTTACATAACACATTGTTTAGAGTTGCTAGCCACTGCACACCCAATACTAAGTCATGACTTCCTAGTGAAATAATAAAGGAATCCGTTATGAAAGAAACTCCTTGCATTTTCCACTAGAATCTCTTATACCTCTGACAGCATTGTGACTGTAGGTCCTCTACCCACATTAATTTGTATAGGTGATATTGTTTCTATCTTTCTTTGACTCCTTCTTACCACTGTTTCATGTAGGAAGTAGTGAGTGTTCCTACTATCGATCAAGATCTGTATAGGTTTCCTTTGATGAATTCCCTTAACCCTTATCTCCTTGTATTCCTCTTCCTTCTTCCCCCTAAGAATTGCCTGAAACAAAACATTTGGGAATTCACACTTTTCCTCTTTGGTAAGTTTTGTGGTCTCTTCCTTCATATCTTTTTTTTTTCTACAAATATAATTAGAGTTTTTTCTTTTTGTAGTGGTGGCATGGAGTGAATTTCTCATCACATTAGAGGCATATGCCCCTCATCCTCTTTTCATCAAACTCTCCACTGCTTACTGCTTTGGAAGCTGCTGATGCTCTACCCTGGTAACTTCTAGTTGTCCCTCAGTTGTTACTAGGGTTGGTAATATACCCTTATCAGAAATTGACATGGTTCTTATTGTAGGGTAAGTTGAAATTTGACTTCCCACCACACTATGAGATGTTAGGGTAGCAGTCCTTAACTATCCACTCTACTGAAGTGCAGAGGGTGGACCATCAGTGCAATCTCTTGTTTTTGAGCTAGAGAGTAAGCCTACTGCAAGTTGCAAGGCTCCAACATTTGAACAATAATTGCAACATCCAGTTTCTTCCTTTAATAAAAAACCCAATCATGTACTCTTCAATTAATTCCAGTTTGTTGGAATGTTGGTTGAACTTATTACAGTATTCTTAAACTTACCCTTCTTGCTTTAACTCTTTGAAATCCACTACTAGGTCCTAAAAAGTCTCCTCATCAAAATGTATCTTAATAGCTTATATTAGTTCATTCCAATCTAATGGCTCCCTCTGATTTCTATGTTTGATTGTTAACTAGAACGAATCTTGAGCCACTCCTAGATGCATTGCAACTATCCCCACTTTTTTTTTTGGTTTATTATCTAAGGAAACAAATTATTCACATTTATACAGCCATTGCTTCAATCCATCAAACGTTGGAAATTCTATTTCACTCAACCTGGTGGGCACTATATACCCTTCCAAGTTTGTCACTGTTTTCACTGACTTTAGTGGATGATCCCTCTCAAAGGACCTAGATTTAATAGTGTTATTCATCATCTTCATTAACTGTTAGAACATCACCTTTAATTCTCCCAGCTCTTTTTCCTGTCTATCAATCTTATTTTGATTTTCTATTAACAATTTCTCATTCCTCACCTGGGTATCCATCACTGCCTGAAGTCCTTCTTTAATTTGACAGAGTTCAGCTGCTCTAATGCCTTCTGCCATGGTGTGCGTCTCCAAGAGCTATTGCTCTAATACCAAGCTGTTGCGTGAAAAAAGATGCAGAAAGAAGACAGACAAGAAGAGAGAGAGGGAGACGAGAGTGCCAAAAAGAAATTATAATATTTTTGTATAACTAATTCCATTTTCGTGTTGTAACAAAATAGGAATTCAATTTTGGTAATCCACCAATAACCCTACTACACGTGTACTAATAATATTTGCAGTATGCTTTACTGCATTTTGATTAAATCATTTATTTAATTTAAACGGCCTCCTAAGCTCTAGCCTTAAGTTCTTCTCCAAAATTGGTTTCCTCCAATCAATTTCCTAATTCAAGACCTAAATCCCTAATCGACTCATGCCTCTTGCACCTTTTCTATAACAGTACCAAACTTTGGAAGAAAATGGATAAACAGTTCATACTTAGAGATGGGTTTTATTCAATTCATATAAATTTGTTGTTAAAGACGAGCTAAAGAGAGAAGCAAAAGTCACCGTCAGGAATGAGTGGAGGTTCTTTAGCCTTGTCCGGTTTAACAAATGAAATTCTTAATAGCAAGTAGGGATATTGGTGTAGTTCACTTGGTTTTGATTTTTTTAAAAGACAAAAATTAATGAAAACAACTTATAAAAATTAACAAACGTATTCAAAAATTAATAAAATTATTGAAATGCATAAAAATTAATAGAAATAACTTATTAATTTTCAAAAGTGATGCTTCTCCCTCGATGTCCTCCTTCCCCTCGTAGATTTCACTTAGAGTTTTAAAGATGTGAGTTTCTCTTCTTCTGTAGCTTCCTTAATTGTAACCCTTTGTTGTGGCTGCTACAGTCTTGATTCTCACCTAAATTGAATTTAGGCGTGGTGACAACATTTTTTAATAAAGCCTCACACGATTACGGTTTTTAAAACCATTCTTTCAAATTTGTTTACCTTAACCTTTGTTTGACTTGTTAAAATAACCTTAATTTTCTTGGTAGAATAATTACCACATATGAATTTTAACTGCTGCCCTCTCCTTCCACCAGAACCTACACAGTACCTGATTTTGTTTTAGAGATTACTCAACAGTGTATGATCTTGTAACGGGTCTAAGGAGACAACTTAAGTGACTCATTTGTATTTTGCCCTCCAGAACTGATCAATGGCCAAAAACTAGTAGCCTACAAATATTAAAAGAAGGAGCAAGAACATGGAACTTAACTCTAGTTGGCTTTTTTCTAGGCAAAAGATCCCCTTCCAATGGTTTATACATATGCTCATACGCTATGGAAATCGAAAGGCTTGGTTGAAGCTTTACTAAATGAGAAAGATGTAATCATATTCAATTTGGACACAGAAACAAGAGCTAAGGAGATCTTAGAAGTTAGACCTTGCCATATTAAGAGTTTTTCTATATTTCTCAATTTTGGAAACCAAGAACATAATTGGAAATGGTGAAATAGGAACAAGTTCCGTTATAGGTGATTTTTCACAGTGTGCAATTGGAATATTGGTCCACATTATCACTAAGCCACAAAATTAGATACATTGACAAGACTATATATATGGAAGAAAATACTGCTCTCAATAAAAGAATTTGGTATGCTAGGTTATGCATGAATATTGAATATGGTAGGTCCCTCTTGGATACTACACCTTTACTAAGACTAGGAGAAAATGATTTTAGGGATTTATCAAAGTTTCATACTAGTGGAGACTAGTTACCCAACAAAAGAAGGAATGGAAGGAAACATAAAGAAGATTCCTAATAGGTGACTATGAGGAATTAATAAGATACAGGGTTCACATATAAGATTAGTCACATAGTATGGCAAACCATAAGGATAATAAGTGGGATGATACTGACGTTGACTATAATATTACCTTTAAGGTAATTAAAGTACAAGACAATAATATCATTCAAGAAAACTTGATTTTGGCTATGCAACAAATCTCTTGACTAATAATTAAGGAACCAAACATGGAAATTGAGAACAAGACAGATAGGAGATAGATTCTTGAATGAAAATCTAATCTAATATTACTAGTAAGTCCCTATTCAACTAATAACCAAGGGCCTATGGGTGCAACTAGGGATAAAGTTTAAGCAATCACAGGGGCATCGATACTAGTGAAATGGAACACAAGAATTCCTACAAAAGCAGTATGTAAACATCAGGAGGCAACTCGCTTGATTCTGTGAAGCAAAGGCATCTTGGATAGTAAGCCACTATTACGGAGGATGAAAGATTGGATGAAGGTAAAAGCTCTCAAAATTTACAAGATTCAGATAATATAAAAGAAGAATTTAAGGTCACAATAAGCAGAAAATCTAAGATAAATAGATCCAAGGAGTTCTAAGATCTACTCCACCAATACGTGTTAATAATTGCATGGAATTTAAGGGGCCTAACTGCCCTAAAAAACAAAAAATATTCAAAGACTTAGTTCAAACCAAAAAACCTAAAATCTTGGCCTTACTGCAGACTAAACTCTCAATAGAGGGATGAAATTAACTCAAAACGTTGGGTAATTAATGACAATTTATTACAAACCATTAATACCATCACTATGGTCATATTGTAGAGGCTATAAGCACTAGAGAACTGATATTAAGACTTATCTAAGCTACAGATCTAGTGTTACCTTTGGAAGTGAATTTTGCTTTAACTAATACTAAGGTAATAGTGTCTTGCATTTATGCATCTAATTTTGAATTATAAAGGAACTATCTATAGGCTAATCTTTATACTTTTAACAACTCCATTCAAGGTCCTTGGCTTTTGGCAGGAGATTTTAATAGCATATTATATAGATCAGAAGCAAAAAGGTAGGCGTTGGTGATGGAAACATAAAGGATGACATCAAGACATGCTTTACTAAGTTAGAAAAAATAGATCTTAGATTCAAAAGTTATTTTTTCTAACTTAGTAAAGCATGTCTTCATGTCATCCTTTATGTTTCCATCACCGACGATTTTTTTACATGGAGTAATGAGCAATGCCATGATCATCATATCCAGAAGAAATTGGACAAAGCTTTAGTTAATAGAGATTGGCTATCAACCTTCCTTGAGAGCATAGCCTCATTTTTAAACCCTCTTTTATTTGATCACACCTCGATGGAGGGATATAACGAAGCAATTTGTGCAGGTCTAGCTACATCAATCATTAGATGTAAAGAATACATTTGTGTAAGAAAGTTAGAACTCATAAAGGAGGAACTTAAAGAACTCAATAGCAAAACTATTACAAATACATATAAGGCTATACCTACTGTTAAGTGTGGGCTAGAGCAGGCTCAATAAGACCTTTATAACTCACTAGCAAATGTAGATAGAATTTGAAGGGAAAAGGAAGCTCTTAATTGGTATGCAAAATTTACTGTAAGGCATAATTCATTACTTATACAAAGATTTAGGATATTATAGTTACAAGAGGGAGATAAGAATATTAATTTTTTCCACAAAACAATTAAGGCAAGGAGGAAGAACAACCTGTTTATATATTTGGTATAACATAATTATGGTATAACAGTAAATCAGGAAGAAATAAAATATAAAGCCTATTCATATTTTAAAAACACCTTAGTTATAAAGTTGACACTATTTCTTCTATAACTACCCTTAGCTCATTTATTGCTAAACAAATCAGTGAGGAGGAGATGCATGTTTTAAGAAGGGGAGGATATTGAGATCCATTAACAAAAAGTTTATGTCTTATTATTAAAGTTCTTAATCCTAGCTCCTTACGTGATTACAGGCTAATTTCTTGTTGCAATATATTGTATAAAATCTTCTCCAAAATATTAGTTAAATTAAACTTAATGAAGCTGATTTTAGGCAAGCTAGTTAATGAAACTTAACCCGCCTTTATTCACAATAGATTTATTAAAGATAATATACTCTCATATTAGGAACTATTAAGAGGGTATAAGGGGAAAATCCTTAAAAGTTGTGCTATTATGATTGACCTACACAAAACCTATAATTCTATCAATTGGGAATTTATAATTTAGCTAATGGAAACTTTGATTTTCCTAAGAAGTTTAAAGACTAGATATGAGAGTGCTTGGCAATGACTTCTTTTATTTTTCTAGTTAATGGAGATCCCATAATACTTTTCTAAGGAGGTAAAGGGCTACAAAAAGGGGATAAAAGGAGATCCATTTTTCCCTACCTATTCATACTATGCATGGAAGGATTACATAGACTAATAAAATATAACATTCTAAACCATTATAGTTTTCAATACCATAGTAAATGTAAAATAGTGGAAGTTTTAAATTTATCTTTTTCTAATGATTTAACGTTTTTCTCTAAAGTAATTGATAAATATGTTAGAGTTTTGATGAACTCACTAGAGATATTCAAAATCTTATTGGGATTAAGCATGAATCAAAGCAAAAGCTTCACGATCCTCTCTGCACATACAGTCCATAATTCTGATTGGATGGCTACAGTAGTAAGACTTAATGTTCAAACTGCATCTTTTTATCTATCTTGGTCTACATATCACTAATAGGAGACTACTAATTAATGAAAGTGATATGCTAATATATAAAGTTCATGGAAAATTAGTAATTAGAATAATAGGGCTCTATCTTTTACTGGTAGGCTACAATTGGTGAAATTAGTGCTGAGTTCTATACACATTTACTAGTCCTCGCACCTCTTTCTGGCTAAAGGATTAATAAATAAGATAGAGAGAACAATAAGGTGTTTTTTATGGTCAGGTAAACAGGATAGCAATTTTAATGCCAAGGTAAGCTAGAAAGAGGTTTGCAAACCTATGTGTGCAAGGGGCCTGAGAATTACACCAATCAACCTTAGTAATAAGGTTCTCCTAAGTAAGAGACTATGGAGGCTTCTAGTGAATAAAGAATCAAGTTGGTCAAAGCATATTAATGTTTACCATTTGTGGAATAAGAGCATTTGGAAAATAGAAAGAAGCTCTACCAATACTCCATGTCTCTAGACCCAACAAAAGAAAAATAGAGACAAGTTAAAGGCTAATGTTAAATACATCATTGGGAATGAAGATTCAGCCTCTTATACTTTGATAACTAGAGCAATATTAGACCCATTTATGGGTTAAATTACTTCTAGCAAATAAGCAGTAATTCTCCCATCCATGCTAAAGTGAATCGGTGGATTAATAATGATAGTTAGACCAATTATTCGCAGGCAGTCAGCCATATACTATTAAGCTATAGACCTAACACAAATAAAGAGGACACCTACAAATGGCTAGCATATGGATTAGGACTATTTAGAAATAAATCCTATAAAGAGATATATATGGAAAAGGAATAAGTTAAAGGTTAGATCAAAGCAGTTTAGAACAAATTTTTACCTTCCAAAGTGACATTCCTTATGTGGTTAGTAATAAAGCAAAGGTTAAACATATTAGATAGGTTACATTATCTCAACATTCTTTTTAGGTGCTCATTATGTAAATGTAAGGCTAAAACTATTGAATACTTGTTCTTTAACTATAGTTTTAGGTAAGACATATGGCTAAACATTAAACCCCTCTATCGATGGGACCTTCAATTTATCCAACTACAATGACATACTGGGTTGTTTAAAAGTAGAATATTTGAAGACAGGGTTATCTAGTTTATCTTGTTTAACTCTATTATGTATTCGATATGGAAATAAAGAAATGAAAGATTTTTCAAATGTGTAGAAAGGTCCAAGGAGCAATACGAGAACAACTCACTTTATATGAGCTATTAGATCTATGCAGCTGACAAGTCCTGGTGAATTGGAGAGTGTTATGAAGGCAGATCACTCAAACTTTAAGTATATACCAATAATAGCTAATAGAGAAACTCAGAACACACATAAAAACCATATGTAACAAGAAGGAGAGCACAATTTGCACATGACTACATCTAACAAAAGATTGACACGTATTTTAATAATAAAGTTGAAAAGTAGTCACACCTGCTCAAATACAAAAGCTAGTAGGTAGGAATGAGGTTCGACATGGCTCTGTAAACATTCAATTCAACTGTTCTAGCCTCTATAACAGAAAAAGGCAAAATTATTCAATTGTTTGTTAAGCATGTAAGGGTCAAAAGAAGTTAGGGTGTAGCACTCCCTATCTTTAATCACATCATTAATGTCATAAGATAATTATATTTAATAATTAGAAAACATTAGTCT
>JAOXYD010040711.1:0-13737 GCA_028565735.1 Pinacopodium congolense | reverse complement strand
AGAACTTTTAACAGTCTTTCCTCCATCGTGTCACTTAATGATGATGAAATAATAATAGGAAATTGAGATGGAGGTCTCAAAAATACATATCTCAAATTTGAAGGGAGAGGTTTTAGTTCAAGAGTTTGTGGCTCTTCACTTAATGGGTTAGGAAGTGTTTGAATTGGCCTATCCAAAGGTTCAAACCTTCTAAATTGTATCCAGTTAGAAGACTCCTTCCCAACTTCTTAACCCTTTAATGCTTCCTTCAAAGAAAATAAACAGGGAATATGAATTTATCAACTTTAACTAGAAATCTTCAATAATCCCTCTTGGATAGATGACTGATCTATCAACCAATTACAATGAGACTGTAGTGGGTTTCGATTCCTCTAATCCTAACTTCTTGAAAATTGATAGTGGCATCAAATTAATGCTTACTCCTAAATTCATCAAAGCCCTATCAATTTGTAAGCTACCAAATGTACAAGGGATAGTAAAACTACTAGGAACCTTGAGCTTTGGAGGTAACTTCTTCAGTAGGATAGTAGAACACTCTTTATTAAGCTTCATTGTCTCATACTCCTCTAGCCTTCTCTTCTTAGACAAGATTTCCTTCAAAAACTTCGCATATAAAGGCATTTGGGCAATTGTTTTAGCAAATGGGATATTGATATGTAGCTTCTTAAATATCTCAAAAAATTTCCCAAATTATTTATCTAAGTGAGTGTTCTTCAATCTTTGAGGGTATAGGATCCTATGTTTATAGAGTTGTACATTTGGATTAGCAAATATCCTATGTGTTTTGTTTTAATTTGTACCCTTATTATCTTTCTCTTTCTTCTTCTCATCTTCTGATACTCTCTCTCTTCTATCATGTCCTTTTTCTCTATCTTCTTTACTCTCCAATATGACTTACTTACCTTTTTCTTCTGCATTTTTCCTTTCACTCTCAACATCCTTCCCACTTTTTAATGTAATCATCTTTGCATGCTCTCTAGGATTGGCTTTAATTACGCTAGGAAGGTTACCAGGTAGCCTTTCTTGTAAGAGCTGAGCGATTTGTCTAACTTGAGTCTCCAAGTTCTTGATCAATGCTTCATGATTTTACATTCGAGACTCATTGGCTTGGATATACTTAAGAACTATCTCTTTAAAGTTTAGTGCTTCTCTTTGATGTTAGTTTGCTCTAAAGCCAGGTGGAGGTGGTCTTTGAGGATTAGGTTGAGGTTGTTGAGGTGGTTGTAGGTAGTTTTGATTGTTATTCTATGAAAAATTAGTATAGTTCCTCCAATCAGGATTATATGTGTTTAAAAAGGGGTTTCCTCTTTGCCTATTAAAATTACTAAGAAATTGGGCTTGTTCAGGTTCTCAGGAAAAAGGACTTCTTTCTTGACACTCTAATGATGAATGGGAGGTACTACCACAACTTTCACATTCCATCTTATGAGAACTACTAGCACCAGTCATTAAACTATCAATCTTCTTATTTAGTACTTCTAGTTGAGCTGCAAGAGCTACTGTGTCATTGATTACATGAACACCATGTGGTTTCCTTAGATGGCGTTCAAAATTGTATTGAAAACTATTTATATCCATATCCTTGATCAAATTGTAGGCTTTGGTTGTAGTCTTACGCATTAGATTGCCTCCAGCAACAGCATCAATGGTGCTACGAGTTAAAGGAGTCAATCCCGTGTAAAAGATGTCAACTTACTGCCATGTATTAAATCAATGACTTGAACACTTTGCAAGCATCTCTCTAAATTGTTCTCATGCCTCATATAGACTCTCATTCTCATATTGCATGAACAAGCTAATTTCAATTTTCATTTTGGCTATCTTAGCAGGTGGGAAAAATTTTACTAGGAATAATTTCATTAATTCATCCTATGTAGTAATGGAACTAGGTTGAAGTGTGGACAACCAAGCCTTCACATTATCTCTAATAGAAAAAGGGAAAAGTTTAAGTCTAATTGCATCATCAGAGATCCTATTGCTTTTGAAAAGATCATAGATGTCAAGAAAATTTTGCAAGTGTTCCTTAGGATCTTTTAAAGTTGAACCTCCAAATTGTGAGGACCTAACCATTGAAATTATGCTATGTGGAATTTCAAAGTTATTAGCATTGACTCTGAACCGAAAAATAATAGCCATAAATTTACCTCGGTTCCTTAAAGCTAAGTCAATCATAGTTGGTTCCCTATTTTCTATTTAAGGTCCTACAACTACATGTTCCTCAGGATTCATTTCTACTGATTCGAATTCAGTGTCACTCAAGGTTCCTATGTTTAATGGATCAGACGGTGTCGCGCGAGCTTCTTTCTTCTTCTTTCTCAAGATGCGTTCAAGTTTTAGATTGAATTCTACTGGCTCAGGATTGCATCCCTGAGTATGAATACAAGTTCGAATAAATACTAACTAAAAGAAACTAAACAAATAAAGAAAATAAACGAAGTGAAAAGCAATAAAGCACATGAGAAAATAATTACAGAAAATTTCAGAAAAATTGAAAATAATATTTTAAAAATCCTAAAGTAATTGACACTAATTTTCCTAATATTAAGGTGAAAATTCACCGACGCTAAAAACTTGTTGCATTGGTAAGGCGACTTTAAATCTTTGGATGATTTTGAAACAATTTTACTTTGAAAACTAATGGGATAAAGGCAAGTGCACCTATCACAAAAGTAATATAGTAGAGTAATTTCATACTTTGAATGTCGATCCCACGGGGAAAATGTTGCTTAATTCTACTAGCTCGGGATTATGTCCCCGAGTATGCATACAAGTTCAAATAAAATACTAACTAAAAGAAACTAAACAAATAAAGCAAATAAATGAAGTGAAAAGCAATAAAGCACACGAGAAAATAATTACAGAAAAATTCAAAAAAATTATTAAAAAATATTTTACAAATCTTAAAGTAATTGACACTAATTTTCCTAATATTAAGGTGAAAATTCCCTGGCAACGGCGCTAAAAACTTGTTGCGTTGGTTAGGTGACTTTAAAACTTTGGATGATTTTGAAACAATTTTACTTTAAAAACCAATGCGATGAAGGCAAATGCACCTATCACAAAAGTAATAGAGTGGAGTAAATTTCAGACTTCGAATGTCGATCCCACAGGGAAAATGTTGCTTAATTACTAGGTTTAATTACATCAATTAAACTACCTTGTCTTAAACACTTCAAAAACTATTTTTAATTGTTTCTGAAAATTTGTGAAAATTACCAAATGTGTAAAGTAGCTAAAGATTAGATTATTGATGATTTAATTGAACTTAAAAACACTTTTAAAGTCTGATTAAAATTCTTAACAAAATCAAAACAAAGTTATGGTTAAGACTTTGCTTTTTCTTCATTAAATCTTGTCTAAAATAGTGTTATGTTTTAAAATTAGGTAAATGGAATTTAATTTCAAGAAAGTGAGTTTTGGAAAATTAATCTCAGAAGTCCAAATTTCACAAAAAAAAATCTAGGTTTGGTCATGCAAGGATTAATTCATGTTGGTTATTGATTTTTCTAACAATTTAAGATGATTTCTCATGCTTAAACTATCTTAAACACTAATCTTAAGGGGCTAGCTTAAAATTGGTTCATTCAGACCTTCACTAAGAAAAATACAAATGTTTTAACATGTCTTTAAACTCTTTCCAATCATCAAAACATCAATCTATAGCAATAGAAATGGTTAGCCACACATTTGCATCAAAGCATACAAGATATGCAATTTAGACAACATACTTTGATAGATCTGAAATTAAGAGCTTAAATATAAAGTTTAGATGTTACAACAAATCACAAAAAGACTTTTAGATGTTTTTTAAACTCCTAACTTTATTTTAGAGTCCAGCCAAGCTTTAATTCATCAAGATCTTGCAACAAAATCAAGAACAATCAAAGATATAAGCATAAAAATAGCAACCTTGATTAATCTGAAAAATGGAACAAAATAATATATAATTTGAGTTTAGAAACCCCCTTGGATGATTCTTAGACTCAAATATGTGTCTTAACAACAAGCTCCAATGTTCAGAAACTTAGAAACAATGCACAAATTGGAAGAACTAAGTGTTTAAAGATTAGAAATAAAGAAAAAGCTAAGAATGAGAGAAGAAGGACTCTCTCTAGATGGCAGATCTGATCCCCTTAATCTTTTTGTGTTTTTTTTGGTATCTTCTTGGATGTTTGCAGGACCTGGAGAGCTCTCACTTGGTGTCAGCAGACAAGGGAATTAATTAGCAACATGCTAAGGTTGAAATCTGGAAGATATGGAGCTGAAATTTTTGACTTTGGAGATCAATGACACCCTGCCTCCCTTAAATGACATCGTAGCAAGGTGCCGTTAATGGTCGAATGTAGTAACCTTAAACGACCCCCTGTTCTTCATACAATGGCACCCTGCTAAGGGACCATTAATGGAAAAAACCAAGAGAAATTCTTCATGTTTTTTCTCCAATCTTTATCATTATGCTCCATCCTACAAATTAAACATAATGAGACATAAATTTAACAATTAAGCACTGAATTAGGGGTTATAATTCAACAAATTAACAATTAAAACTCTATCAATTTGACTACTAATAAACCCTTTACCCACACATAAACCTTAGGTTATCCTCAATGTGGACAAGGGCTACACATGATATCCACAAATAAAAGAATCACAAAAATAAAAAGAAAAATATCATGTTAAAGGACAAGAAATCATATGGGAATTTTGGTGGAGATGGTGTAGGAGATGGCACATGAAATCTTTTCAATTACGAAATTTTCAAAAGCTTCTTATTATGATGACATTGTTGTCATTCCATTCACTCTAATTGCCCTACCATTTGAATTATTTTGTTATCCATAAATTGAGACGTCACTCCAATATCTTATGGTTGTCTTTTATAATGGATAAAATAGCTTCCCACTCTTCACCCTCTTTATCAAAATCCTCAAAAGAGCTATCATCATATTAAGGATGGTGGGATGAATATGATATAGTAATCTTCTTTCATTGCACAATAGCTCTTATGTTAGGGTCTTGAAGTGCCAAAGAATTCATCTCCACAATCTCAGCATGTCGCAATTGCAAAGAGTGAAAAACTTAATGAATGTAGGGGTTAAATCATCAAGATTAACATTATAAAATTGAGAAACATTAGTGACAATATGACCCATGCCTAAATAGTTTTCATTCTTAGTTATCGCTTGATGTAGACTATGAAAAATTTAGTGTGTTGTGCAAACTTTGCAATTTATGTCCATACACCATAAACAGAATAGTTCTTTATTTGAACACTTGTTGATTTAAGACTTATTGAAACAACATGACACATAAATGGGCATGGCTAAGTATAAGGGAGTTGGATGGACTACGAACATCAAACTTATCTATTCCCGTAAGTTTCTTCCAATATGCAACATACTTAAAGTCAAGGTATTTATCATAGGTCTTTGACTTTGGAAACCCAAATAGGTGTTTAAGATATTATGAGTGAGATTATATGGTTTTCCTTCCAATTTATATTGGCATTCATTAAAAGTCTTAGGATCATATTGAATAGTTATATAAAATTCCAATGCTAACTCTTTAAATACCATATAGTAATAATGAATGAATTTCTCCCAACCTACCTTTTTATCTAACTGGTTAATCTTATCTTGCAATTTAATCTCTTCAAAATTCCAAAAATTTAAATATTTAGGGGAAATAATAGACTTACCTTTAAGTTGTAAAAATTTTGTACCTTATTCATGACTAAAGATTGGAAAAGGAGCGCTAAATCTATTAGCCATATCTTGCGTTCCTTGTTCAGAAGCCACCTCTTTCCCTTTAGATTGTTAGTTTCCTGTAACTTGTCTTCCCTTAGGTGCCATGGTGATAAATGTAGCATCCCACTCTTATAGTACACCTACCCGACATTCTAATAATTATCCCAGTAAATACCCTACAAGGGTGGTACACTAGAGCAATTACAGTAGGCATCATATAACATAATCAGAAGGAACATCGACACAACATAGACACCAAAACTCATATTTCATTAAAACAAATTCCATTTATACATCATCATTTACTGTGCATAAGCAGCAAACAGAACAAAACACATCCTATCTAGACTCTTTGAGACTTCAGCTAACCAACCTCTAATCCATGATAAGTCTTTAAGTACGCAGCTCTTACTCTCTCTACACTATCTTAATCTAGGAGTCGAGCTCCCTTTGACTTGAAATGTTGAGTGGGTGAGTTTTCAAGGAAAACTCAGTGAGTGGCCATCATCGATGTGCTCACTCTAGCATATAACACAAAACAAATCATATAATCATCACAATTAAAATCATGTTTTTCATGTGTTTAGCATATTAAAGGATGATTATACAATGGCATTCTATCATATGAGAAGGGGGATTGAATGCGAATAAAAATGCTTTAATTAATTATGTATCATCATACTTGATTTGTTAAGTGTCCAATAGTGATGACTTGAATGTTCCTTCCTAAATGATTGAGATTAAAAGTTGATTTCTATTCATAATGTTTTGATTTCATCTGTGTTCTTAAAGAGGGGAGCATTGAATAGCCATTGATTGATTTTTGACTAAAATTTATTCTTTTCTTATTTTTTTTATGTGATCTACATATGATTATAGGCACCTCTTATGTCCAATATCAATTATCGATTGTGGTTGCTTGTGAATTATCATGTAAATTTGGAATGGGATGTGTTTTTAATAAATAAGAAGTATACATGTGCTTAAACTAAATGAGCAAACACTAACTTCACTAACTTCATACCAATTAAAAGGTTGAAGTGTATGAATGAAGCTAGTAGCCATTTGACATTGTGATCTAGCTATGTAATCATGGATGTTTATAAAAAAATGTTCACCTTCATATTAAAAGGTTCGATAACATTGAAAATAAGCTAATAAAGGTAGCCAAGTTCAGTAATAGGGGACATTCATGACAAAATATTTTCTCTCATGTCAAAAAACAAGGTGAGAACCTAAAATTGCTCTACAAACTTAAGTTGAGTTATCCTTTACATCAATAGTAATTCCTTAAACAACATTACATGATAATCCATATATAACACCATAGATGATTAGGGTTGTACATAAAAGGACACCTTTCTACCAACTATGTGAATGCATGAATTTATATCCTAGATTTTTTTCATGAAAAGGGTTATGATTTATAAACTGAATCAAGAACATTGTTTTATTTTTGTTTGCATTCAATTACTTATCATCTTTTGATTAATTTTACTTAAGTGGATGTGTAGGTTGTTGCTTAAAAAGAACAAATAGCTTAAGTATGGGGGTGTTTAATAGCTTTTAAAATGTACATCTTTTAAACATGATTTAGTGGTTGTTTGAGTTTATTCTAATGGTAAATCCATGTGAATTGTATGTTTATTAAGTTAAAACCTTTAAATGTGATGTCACTTAGCTATTTCTATGTTTGCATTCATTTTGTAGGACTTTGGGGAACTTTTCAACACACTTTTGGAACTTTAAGAGGTGTATAATCACTTTGGAGACTCAAAGCATCATGTTATGAAGTTCTACACCAAATTCCCAAGTTATTTGACATGCCATGAGGACTGTACAAAGGAAAGAATAAGAAAAGCTTAGTTAAGCATAAAATTTAGTACAACTGCTTTGGGAGAAGCATTAGGTGCACTTATACAGTTCTAATTGTTATGAAATTTTATAGGGTGCAAGAACCACATGTCAAGAAGCTCAATACAAAATTTCATGGAAAATAAATGAAGAATGGAAAAGATAAAAAGCCAAGTGATGTAGAGAGCATTCTTCATCAAGGGCATCATCACATTTCACTCCAGTGAAAATTACATCAAGCATTATAATTGTGATGCTAGCCATGATTAGGATACCTCAATCCATACATGAAGAAATTCTAAGTTTTAAGTGTTTTGGTGTTTATAAAAGACATCTATTTAGCTATCAAAGATCATACAACATATTCTAGGTCTTTCTTGAAGGGTTTCATCCAAGAGGAAAGAGCTCAAGGTTCAAGGAAGGATTTCACTAGTCAATATCAAGATTTCAAGGATTCTAAAAGACTTATAATGAGCTTTCTTATTCCTTTTATATTTATGCTTATTTTTGTGATTGAAACTTTGTTTATGAGTTAAACTCTTTATAAGATTTAGGTATTTATGAAATCTAGGATGTAATGCTTTTTTTTAATTTTTTTAACTCTTGAGTTCCAGGTTTTTAAATTAGATTTGTTTATGGATGTTAATTACTTTAGATTCAATTGTTTTGCAAATGTAAAGGTTGATTTTGAAGCTTAGATTATATGTATGATTGAGATTGCAAAGTTTCTTATATGCATTAGATCATTCCATGAATGAAATGTCTTGCATGAGGAGCTCGAAATAGTCGTATATAACATGTTTGGGTTAGATGTGAATTTAGCCAAAATAATAGGTTCCATAGAATAGGTTAATGCATTCAATTTGATAAAACAAGATAGAGAGAGATTTCACCTAGTTTAATTGAATTTAATAGACGTTACATTGCTTGAGAAAGAGTGTAATTTACATTAAGAAATCTACATTCTAACAAATCTAGGATTCAAGTTAAAGAAATAGGGATTAAATACCTAAATCCTGCCTTCATCATTGATTATTTTTCCTTATAAGTATGTCTAGGCATTTTACTTTAATGGTTTTATTTCTTTTAATCAATAAGTCAATCGATCAATTTTTTTCTTTTGATTAGCTAGCTAAATTTAGATAGGAATTCATTAGTAAGAGCAGTCCTTGTGATTTGATATTTAAAATCATTCTGGCTATATTACATTTGATAAATACACTTGCCTTTTTGTGTGTTGTTACATTGTTTAGTGTGTGCTTAGTAATTATTTCTTTTAAAACATAGGTATTTCACAATCACTATCAACATTAAATGTACCATGACCAGAAGATGGTGTTATGTTTGAGGGATATGAAGCTCATTAAAGGGCATATTTATTAGTTTAAAAAGGAAAGGATAAAAAGAGAAAGAGAAGAGGATTTTTCTAGGAGGTAATAGAGGAGAAAAAGTAAAAAAAATTATAGGTTAAAGGATGTGAGACCATTATTATGTCATCACTTCATCAATAGTTTTGATTAGATTATATCATTATATGAAGATAGAGACAAATTTCAATAAAATTCTTTAAAAATTCAAGAGTTAAGAATAATGAGCTTTTTTAATCTTGTTTTGTTTATAGTTTTCATATTGAATTTAATTGTTTAATTATGAACTAAATTAGGACATAGATTTAGATTGAAGGAAATTAAGATGTAATATATTTTGATTCACAATTAGTTTAATGAATTTCTAATTTTCTTGCAATTTATCCATGCTTTTATATTTATTGATTCAAAGGAGTGAAATGAAAGATTTAGTAATTGATTTATGTATCGAGATTCAGTATATATGATGTGGATGTAGATTGCAATATGGATAAAAAAGGATGAGTGTAAGCTATTAGAGAGAAAAGCTGCAAGGTGTTCCTAGGTCTGGATATAATCTATTAAGAGAGTTCATATAGTGAATTAAAACATCCTTAGGTTGATTGAATTTGGAATAGATTTTGGTTGATTAAATCATGGATAGGGATTGTATATCTTGAAAAAAGAATATGATATAGGAATCATTCAGTTAAAGTACATAAATTTGTCTAATTCATAGATTAATTTATTTTTTATCATTACTAAATGTTAGTAATTAATTTTAATACTTGTTTTATTTATTTATTTATTCAATCACCAAAATCATTGAACTACCTTGTTGAGTTTGTGAAGAGCAAGTAGTTATTAGATAGTCCACGTAAAATCGAATCGTACTCGATCATGCTAGCTATAGCTATGCCATATGCTTGCAATTATAATTAGAGCACATCAATGAATAAATTATCTTAATCATAGTCAAAAGAAAAGAAAATTAATTTTAATTATATAAGGAAATAATTCAAATAAAGACTCAATTATAACATATTATATATAAGAATTGTGAATTTTTTATAATCTTTGAACTGAAGCAGTTTTTAATGATAAATAATAATATTAAAGATGATAATCCACATAAGAAGTGAAATATGAATCAAAAAATTCTTATTATATAAGTGAATGTTATAATTGTAAAATTTTTGGTAAAATTCAAATTACTAAATTTTATGGTGATACTTGATGAAAAATAGTGTATTAAAAAGTAATTGTTAGGCGATGAATTCATTGCATTTTTATGTAAATTTGATTATGATTTACTACAAATTTTCTCCAAATTGATGCTATATTGTTTTATTTATGTTTGGAATTGTCAACATTGTAGTTGGAGGCTTAAAAGTGAATAAAATCACGAAATTGTAGTTGAAAAGTCTGAAATCATAAGTAAAATGACAGTAGCTATCATTCCGCTATTTTACTATATAGACTCCTGTTTAGTTTCTTCTAGAGACTTAAACGTAAGGGGTTTAAATGGCTCTGTTTTAGCCTCTGCCAAGTGTCATTTAAATACTTGTCGAGCTTTTTTTAGCCAGATCTTCTTTTTCCAATAACTGCAACTTGTCCATTTGCTTCAACTTAATCTAGGCATATATATTGAGTTCTAGAGATCAAATTGGCATTAGTTAACACTAGATTGGGAGGAGAAAATCAAATTTAGTCTTAGTTTTCTCTTTTTTTCTTTTATGTTAGATTTTTTATTATGTTTCTCTTTCTAAACCTTATATTTGTTGTTTTCAGGTTATTTTAAGGAGTCCAAAGGGTTTTTATACATGTGATTAGAGACTGTTTATCATTTTATATCATCATTTGGTGCTATCTAAACCTTTAATCTCTTGCATTTTTCTCTTTTGTTCATATATGTTCAAGAACATGTGTTGTTATGTTAAATCTAAATCTTCTTGCATATATATATATATGATGTTTTAATAGGTTCTTAAATAGATTGAATGAGTTTTTATTACATGATTGGATGGTAATCTTTGTTTATTTGAGTTCTTAAAGCTTGTTTTAGGTTGGCCATTAAGGTGAGATTAATGATGATTAAATATCTAATAGTTATCTACTTTAATCATTGGAAAAATCAGTATAAAAATGATTTTAATCAATACATTACCATTGGTTAGTTAATTATGAAGGCACTAATATTGAATATGGAATTTAGAATTAGAACTTCTTAAACTTTAAGCCTAATACCTATTAATTGATGAAATATCCAAAGATAAATTTAGAACGATTAGAGATAAGGCATTGTCTTAACCATAACAATGTCTTGATTTAGTAAAGACCCTAGATTATGCATTCCAATCTTTTCCATAACTTTATCAATTCATGTAAGGACTAATTCTTAGATAATTCAGTGAATTTGGTAATCTTTAAGCAATTTGAATTTCGTTGCACATTTTAGAAGTTTTTAGGTTAATTTAAGAAGTTAAACTTTAATTAATTTAGCAATCTTGAGACTTTCTATATAATTGTAATCCAGTTACCCTAGGAGTCATATTTTCCCTATAGGTTTGACATTCCAGAGTCATAAAAATGCTTCACTTTATTACTTGTTAACTGGTACACTGTCGTATTGTTAGTTTTGAATTAAATTTGAATTGTATGTTAATTTATAAATTTATTTGAGCTTAATTTGTGTATTAAACCAACCAATAGTAATCCATCTCACAATAGCGTATATAGTTATTGAGTGGATATATGAGAGAAGTTATTTAAAAAATTATGTTTGAATTTCTCACTTTCTCTAAATCTTATTATAAATATATGTTAACCCTATATGGTAACTAAGAGGAGGGGTAAATTAAGTGTGATTAAAATTTTCGAAGTCTTTTTAATTAAATTAAGTGTCATTAAATTTTTTTAAGTCTTTTTACTTTAAAAAAAGTAGTTGTAGCATTTGATGATACATTCCCACATATATATCATTAGCCACATCTATCTTTTAAAGCTTTTTTTGTATCTAATATGCATTTAAACTTTTCTTTTTCCTTAGTAAAATTTGACATGAAATCATTAAAAGCATATATTTTCTTTTTCAATGATGCATTCTTTTCTCATTAACATTATTTGTACTCTTAAAATTTAGCATATTATGTAAATCATTCTTCAACTTCTCATTTACTAATTTATCTTACTTTCTGACTGACTTGTCTCATCCCATATAGTGGCTTTTATAGTTTTCTTTCTCTTGCATTCCTTCTTCACCTTTTTTTAATTTCTTTCATGCTTATTACCATCTTTAAGGAGAGAGTATTAAGATCTCTTGTGACTTAGTCTCTTATACCCAAAAATCATGTTAGATAATCTACATTTAGATTCATACATTTAAGAACTTATTCTTCTTTATTAATCTCTTAAACTTCTTTGTAAGTCAATTTCTTCCTTATCACTATCACTTGATGGAGCTTCTTCATCACTTGAAACTTCTTTTGAGACCTTGAAAGATAAGTTCCTCTTTTTGTGCAAAATCTCATCCTTTTGTGCCTCTTCAATATCTCATGAGTAAGAAGGGATCCTAACAACTCTTCCAAGTGTAAGCAATTTAAATTTTTTGCTTCTTATATTATCATTAATTTTGCTTCCAATGACCTAGATAGTGGTTTTAGAATCTTTCTCACTAATTTAATGTTAGTATATGTCTTATCCAACCCTTTTAGAGTATTAAAAATATTAATGAATTTAATATATATAGAGGAAATATTTTCATCAAGTTGTATATAGAAAAGTTCATATTGGTGTGTAAGGATGCTAACTTTGCCTTTTTTAAACTTAATTTATACCTTTATATGTGACTTTTAGTATAAATCAAATTTCATAAAAGAATTCACATATGGAGATCCAATTGAATTCATTGATACCTAAGGCATAAAATAAGATATTTGTAGCCTTGGTATTGAAGGATACTAATTTCTTGTCATTACTAACCCATTATTCTTTATTTATTGGTTCCTATATGACACCTAAGAAGGAGGGTAAATGAGGTGACTAAATTTTTCAAGTTTTGTAATTAATTAAAATTAACCTCTTGTTTAAAACTAAAAAATTATAAATAATATATAATAAGATTAATTAAAATGAAATAAAATTGAACAAAAAAGAGTTAAAGGAAGAAAAGCGTAAACCCAATTTATAGTGGTTCGATGCATAACTCATATCTACATCTATTTTTTAACTCCTTTTTGGAAATTTCACTATTAAACCTTTTTAATACAACCACTTCTCTTGTTCCACAACTCCCAATGGTAATCCTTTTAATATTTTTCCCCACAACATTACTACCTTAAAAAAACAATTAAAAGGATATCAACTGAATCAACCCAAGGTGTTTAAGGGGCATACCAATACAAATAATAATGTACTAAAAACTTTCATAAAACATACCAAAACCTGCAAAAATTATCAACCCATGTGCATTCACAATTCAATTTGATATTTTCAACACTTCTTAATGCTACCTATTTATAGATAAATTTTGGCCTACTAGCCATTGATAATTGTTGGCTCTCATTAAATTTCATTTATTTCACTTTTTGATGTTAAAACTAGTCATTATCCTCTGTTTAGAACAAATAAAGGTAGAATGTAAAATTCATTTACAAATGAATTCCACATGAAATTCATTTGAAAATAAATTCTTTTATTTGGATTGTTATCATTTAAAACTTGTAATTCATTTGAATTATTCATAATCATGTTTGGAACAAATTTAAAATTAAAATTTAATTTATACCTAT
>JAOXYD010040710.1:0-27379 GCA_028565735.1 Pinacopodium congolense | reverse complement strand
GTAAGGATTAATTCGTGTTGCTTATTGATTTTTCAAACAATTTAAGATGATTTCTCATGCTTAAACTATCTTAAACATTAATATTAAGTGGTTAGCTTAAAATTGGTTCTTTCAGACCTTCAATAAGTACAATACAGACATTTAAACATGCCTTAAAACTATTTCAATTCATCAAAACATAAATCCATAGCAACAGAAATGATTAGCCACACATTTGCATCAAAACATACAAGATATGCAATTTATACAACATGCTTTAATAGATATGAAATTACGAGCTTAAATATAAAGTTTAGATGTTACAACAAATCCCGAGAAAACTTCTAGATATTTCTTGAACTTCTAATTTGAATCTAAACTCTAGCCAAGCTCTACTTCATCAAGATCTTCCCGAAAAATTAAGAATATTCAAAGATGTAAGCATAAAAAGAATAACCTTGAATAATTCGAAAACTAGAATGAAATGAGATATAATTTGAGTTTGTAAACCTCCTTAGATGATTTCTAGACTTAGATATGAGTCTTAACAACAAGTTCTAATGTTTAGAAACCCATAAAACAATACACAATATGACGAATAAAGTGTTTGAAGCTTAGAACTAAGGAAAAGCTAGAAAAGTGAGAGAAGAAGAATCTCTCTCAAATGGCAGGTCTGATTCTTGATCTCTCGCCGTGTTTCTTGTACATTTTTTGTTGTTTTCAAGACCTGGACAACTTCCCCCATGTGCTAGCAGACATTGGCATTAATTAAGAACACGCCAAGGGTGGAAATCTAGAAGATTTAGAGCTAAAATTGTTAACTTAAGGAGTAACGGCACCCTGCCATCCAACAATGGCACCCATTCAGGGTGTCGTTACTGCTCGAATTTTGGCTTAATAAACGACCCTTTATTCTTCATATAATTGCACCCTACTAGGGGGCCATTTATAGATAGAACCAGGAGAGTTTCTTCATTTTTTTCTCCAATATTCATCATTCATCTCAATTCTGAAAATTAAACATAATAAGATATCAATTTAACAATTAAGCACTGAATTAGGGGTATAATTCAACAAATTAACCAATAAAACTATATCAATTTGACCCTTAACAATTCCCTCACACTTAAGCATTTTCTTGTCCTCAAACAAATTCATTCATCATCAATTTCATAATAGGATATAAAGATAGGAAAAACAATTCAAAACTTAATGTTGCAATTATTGAAACATGGAAATGACGCATGGAAATGTTATAAGATCGATAAATCATATCAATTCCAAAATCCATTTAATTCAATTCATTCTTTTTCAAGTTTCAACCTAAGTCAAGAACTCAATTCCACAAGTACAAGGCAAATGACTAAGTTTAATGCATCATCTTTTTGACATTTCCATATACTTAAAAACAAAAATTAAAAAGAAATTGAATGAATCACCTAATTAATTAAATTCGCAAGCAGAGTCATTGATAGGTCACTTCAATCTTTTTACGCGAAGGTGAACATTTTGTCGTGAACTACCCCAGTTACTCAACTGTATCACAGTAACTCAACTGACTATTGTATCCCACTTATAATTTCAAATCTCATATACATGTGTTTTATTCTGTTTCTCTTTCTTTTTATTTTTCTCTTTTCGTTTTGTATATACATATATACAAAATTCGAAATCAGACGAGTAGTTCTACTTATTTATTTTCCTAATTGAGTAATTATTCTTATTTCTTTTCTTTTTGGGGTTAATTCTAGTTCTTTTTCCTTGAATGAAGTTAATGTCTTAAAAGACATCACAAAATTACTAAAAAAGTTGATTTTTATATGTGGAATATGCTTCTATCAGTAGGTAACTACCTTCCAAATTATGAAATGAATTAAAGTCATTTAGTCATTAATAGTCAAAATGAATTAGATAACATTTCAATTTACCAAAATAATTAAATTTAAATGAAAGCATGAATAATAAAAAGGATCAAAATCGAAAAAAAATTCCATAGTTTATAGACTACGATGAAATTGATGATAAATCAAATTACTATCGAACCAACTAAACTCAAGTGATAAACAGATAAACCCCTCCCCTACACTTACATGAAACATTGTCCTTAATGTTGAAAATAAGAAATGGAAAAGCATAATGTAGGAGAGTAGGGAAAGAAATATACGCGTATGATATATACTACTAGATCTGATGGGGCAGGATAATGGACGTGCAGGAACTAAAAACATAAGAAAAATAACATAGAGAAATAGCCAAAGGGAGCTGCACTCGTATAAATGTAAAAATTATTACATCAAGGAGCAACAAATGATAACAACATTCATCAGATCTAACAGAAAAACAAAAGAAATCCAAACTAAGAAAGGGAAACCTATACTACAAAACTGAAACAACTAAAACAACAAAAGCAACTAAAACAACTGAAAGGAAAAACCAAACAAACTAATCATTTGCATCCCTGGATCGCTGATAGTCCTCAAAGCTCCTAAATCGAGTAGTCAACTCATCGACCTAATGTTGAAGGACATCAAACTGACGAGTCATCTCGGAATGAAACTCAGAGAGCTCAGAACTGAGGTGACCCTCCATGTTATTCAAGTATTGTACCATTGCAATATTAGGATATTCTTATGATGGTGAGGCAACAACAGGTGAAACACATCTCGGACGAGGCGTACTCTGAGTAGAGTCAGATGAAGCGTTACCCATCTCAACCTCAGGTGCCTCAAGTGTCGCAGGTGCAGGAGCATCTACTGTGCCCTTCTTAATCCATCACCCCTATCTAAAAATAAAGTTCCATTGCTTCAACAAAGCGGCATTGATGATAACCTTGGAAGATGTATCCGTAACCTTGTCAGACTCCAAGGAACTCTAGCATCCATAAAAATTCTCATCAAAAGGCAAGGAAAACTGAAATCCTTGGCAGCCCTCTTGAACTTGACCACATCCCGCATACCATGAATGATAAAACTAGATAATGGTATGCCAGAAATAGCTCCTAAGCCATGCAACATTTTCTCATTCAGACCACTAGCCCTAGGACAAACATTAGAGCTAATAAGGGCCACAATTATCCTCTCTCAGACCACTAAGTTTGAGGTGGTAAAACATCTGTTGTTCATAGTCAATGCTAGGGCTTCCCTTGCAGCAAGTATAGAGAATGATGGATCGGTAGAAACCGAATCACCATGCAATTGGTCCACGGTCGTCACATATACATCGCCGTCATTCGGCACCCATGACCTTCTTCAATTAGACCTGAATTTTGAGCCCCTTTCTGTTCGAATTTTGTTTTTTCTATTTCACAAGAAAATATAGAGGACTTTCTTAGCTTCAATGAAATATAAAGATCATCTCAATCGGAGTTCTATAGCAAAAGTTATGATTTTTCAATCATAACAACTCAATTTCACAATTATTTACTATTTTCTCCAATTAATCACAATTTAACCATTTTATCCACATTTAACTAGGCTAATTCCAATTAGGGTATGTTTTGGGGTGTTACAGGTTTCACATTCCTTCAAAAAGATAGGTAAAGGTTAACGATTTTGTGTTTGGTTTTTACATCCATTACTTTATGATTTTCATATTGTCCTTAAACTAAATTCTAATTTTTTATTGGTAGATAAAAGGTTCTTCCATGCTCACTTCAAGGTGAATCGTGATTTGTGATTTTCAGTAGTTGTATATGCCTCCAATTTTAGTGATGAAAATGAGATGAAGAAGATGAAAAAGCTTGATCTCACACACGTTTCTCACGGTGCATAAGTGGGTCCATATTATGTTTGACCCATATACATTTTTTAAAAGAAAGGCCATGTGGTAGTAAAAAAAAATAGATTAGTAAAAATATGTCACATGACAATAAATAATGAAAAAATTAACAGAAGTTAGTAGAAGGTTAGTTTTGTATGTTTTTAAAATGTTATGGTTCTTTTTAAATATTTAAAAAATGATAAAGTTCGTTTTAAATATTTTAAAATTTTGGGGTTTAAATTGAATATTAGTTAAAATTTTAAGGTTTAAATGTGAATTTTTGCCTATTATTATACATAACCAATTTTCCTGGGCTTGGTAATTGCCTAATGCTTAACATCTAAAAACCTTAAAATTGTAAAAAGTTGCAGTTTGCTGAGGTGTTAAATGAGATGAGACGAGTAGTAGATGAACTTTTTAAATAAATAAATTATTGGAATTTAATTTAAATCCTTTAATTTATATTTATTATTTTATTTATTTAATTAAAATTCGTAATAATAATATTAAATTATTATCATATAAATAAATTGTTTCTATATCTTATAAAATTTTAAAATATGAATAAAAATTAAATTTGAATTTACATTTCATTTTTTAAAATGAATTTATCAAATCACTAAGATATAGTTGAGTGCTTGGTCTTTATTTTCAAATTATAAGCTACATTGTTGTTAGTTGGTCTAGGTGTCTAAATAAGCTCAAATAAATAATTCTTTTAATAAGCATTTCAAAATCTATTTAAGACCAACTTTAATAGCAAATACATAGATCAACAAGTAATATAGTAGACAAAATTAAGAGTTCAAATGTTGATCCCACAAAGATAGTATTATGAGTACTAGGACACTCAGCTTACAATTATGCAGAGAACATAGATTTGTGAATTATGAAAGTTTAGAAAACTAAATAAACTTAAAAACTCCAATCAATGCAAAGGAGTTTAAAGATGCTTTAAAGATCACCAAATTAAAATAATTAACTAAGGTTCAAGCTTTCAATGATTCAATTAACTTATGAAAGGTTGTAATGCATAATCTATGGTATCTTTATGAAGTCAAGACAATGTTATGGTTAGGAAAATGCCTTATCTCTATTGATCATATCTTGAAGTTTGGTCATTTATCAGACTCGAGTAATAGGCATAAAGTTCAAGATGTTTAATATAAAAATCCCTTATTTTTATATTTACACGCTCATGATTAATCAAATTTTGGTCATGTATTGATTTAAATCATGTTGTTTATTGATCTTTCCAACAATTAAAATAGATTTCTTGGATCCTTAATTATATAATGACTTTACCTTAAGTGTTCAACTTAAAATAAGCATTAAGCATTCAAAGAAATAAAGATCATAAGGCATAAGAAACTCAATTAAAGAAATTACTAGCCTTACCTTAGCTAAAAATCAAATTAAAATCCCATATAAATCAAAGAACAATAAAAATAAAGCTTAGGCGATATGTTCTTGAATAATTCTATCAAAAGAATAATGCATTAAGTTAAACTCTAAAGTGAAATAAAACTTGGAATCATGTGTACAAACTCCTAGAATTCTTTAAAATAATTTTAAGGTCTCCAAATACAAGGACTGAAAATGAAAAGAAAAAAAAAAACCTAACCTTGAGAGAGAAGAACTAAAATCTAACCAAAGATGTATTTATAGTTGCTAAAAACTTTTGAAATTGAATAGAAATATTTTGTATATGTCCCTTACAAGTTGGCTATAAGTTGGAGTAAGTTATAGCTGAATTTGTTAAAGATGTAAATGGAAAAATGCATATGGAAACTTAAACAGCCTTTAAGTTGACACTTAAACAACGTCATTTAGTACCCATATTTATCTCCTGGAAACAAACTTCAACATGCGTTCTGGGGACTTAAATGTGGGGTTTTAGATCTTGATCTTTTTCACATAATTCTTCATAATATGGTATTAATCTGTAGATTAAAAAATCACAAACATAATTTGAATATTTAAGCATCAAAATTGAGGAAAATACACATCAAATAACAATGAAAAATACTATCAATTAAGAACAAATGATATAATTGTGGTAGGCTACTTTCTCGTGAAAAGAACCAGAGTGTTGAAATCTTACAATTTTGGTGTCAGATTAAAGGGTGAGGGTTTGAATTTAAATTCCAACATTTAAACTAACACTTTTAAAAAATTAATAGATTGGCTTTATGTGTTTAGTGTAGCTAAGAAGAAAAGGTTACATACTTGAAGACACTACATCAATTAGAGAAGTTCCTACATATGGGCATAATTATTAAAATTATAAGCAGGATCACAGAACAAAGATAGTTTGTTCATAGAACATGTGAGGAATGCTAGATAAAGATAGATAAAATACATGGTGAGAAAGGCTAAGCGATTCCAAATTAAAAGTAGATGTTACTTTTTTAACAAGGATCTGAATATAAAAGAATTTTTGAATTGAAATGTGAATACAAATTTTTTTTTGAATATTTAAATATTTTACAAAAGGAAAACGTCAAACCATTGCGTGCAAATTGAAGGGTAAAAAATTTTCATGATTAAAAAGAATATGGAAAATTTAGATCAACATGTTACAATTGTAGAGTGGATTCAAAACGTTCAAACCTATATAGTTTCCAATATTATTTTGTTTGATATAGTGGTTATTAATATTATTCTATTAACAAGCAACCACCTACAAATCAAGATTTGATTTTTTGAAGGGATGGAATTTAAAAAGAAGAAATATGCAACTTTTTGTTTTAGATATAAGTGGCTTAAAAGTCCAAATTTTCAAGAAGTTTCCAGTTAATGTTTCTTCACTTGCTCTCAAGGTTGATATTTCATTATTCCAATCTTAGTTGGTATGCATGTCTTTGTTTCTAAATTTAAATTCTAGATTATTGATTTTTTATAGGCTTATATTTTGTAATGTTAGTGCTTGAATCCTAAGTATAACTTTGGCATTTTATTTCACTAATTAGTTTTATTTTTTCAAAAAAATAGCAATAAATTTAGATGATATGGGCACTAAGCATTAAGAATTAAGTAGGATAAAGATGTTTTAATTCTCACATCCAAAGTACTCTAAGATAAAAATTACTTACGTTGAACTCGTTGAGGCATGAAGTTAACTATACTCAAGGAAGGATATCTCTTTACTTAAGGTTGACATTGGTGATATTTTCGATAAAGGATAGAGGGTTAAAGGAAATGACTTATGTTAAAAAATTTGAGGATCTCTGTATGTATTGTTAAAATATAAAAAATGTTTACTTCTAGATTATTTTTAATATTTATAGATTAAAGAGTTGTTTTCTAGTATAATTCCATCTAATTCAATATCAGATTTCTTCCCAAATGAAGTTTGTCATCTTTTATGTTGAACTAAGGGAGGTTTCGCTCATTGATTTTAATGAGGATGAAATATTTTTATTACTAATACTATAGTTTTTTTAAGCATTTAAAAGATAGGAAGTTTGATGATGTTCTTGACAAAGATACTTAATATAAAAAGGAACATTATTGAAGGCCAAGTAGCTAGTTTTCATTAACGAAATATTAAAATGAAGTAAGCATTAATGAGAGGATCAAGAATGGAAGATCAAGGTTTCACAGTTTTAGGGTTGTATTTTCATACGTAAGCTTACCTTGATCTTATTAATGCTTGAAGGGCTCAATATTTGCATAATTATTTGCATTTAAGAGTATGGTCAAGCTTTTTAGAGTTTTTTTTAGTGTGATCATTGCATTTGCATAATTATATTTAGTTTAGAGTTTTATATTAGTATATAGTGTTTCATAATCAAGAGGAATTGTGTAAAAGTGTTCTAAAGAAATCCTTTTGATATATCAAAGTACTTTTAAAAAGATGTTTGAAGTTTTTTTTATTTTGTTTAAGTCTACTTTATGTGTGAAAAATTATTTTTGAGAAAGTTTATGAACTTTCAAAAGGTTTTTGATGTTTTGAAAGTTTTCATAAGTACATAAATTTTCATTACCTAGGTATATTTTGTATTTGTGTTTAATTGAAATTTCATATCTAAAACAACTTTTGAGAATTTTTAGAACATGCATAAATTGGTTTTAGAACGAAAAGAATAACTTTGAAAGGGCTAAGAGAGTTTTGGAAATTTTGAAAGAGCTTAAAATTTTTTTATAAATGAAAATTTCCCATAACTAAAGAAAATTTTGTTTTTGAGGTAAACTGACATGTGTTCGTATTTTGAATCAGTTAGAAAATGATTTAAAACTAGTGTGAGTTATTTTTAGAGCGAAAAGAATATTTTTGGAATGTTTGAGAATGGTTTGAAATTGGTTTTGAAATGAAAAGTTCAATTTATACATCAAATTTAATGGATCAAAATATTTTTAGTTCTTGGATCTAATAAAAAATTCATGATCACCAAAACTTTGTAGGAAACTTTTGAAACTTGTATAAACAAATTTTTGTGTACCTAAAAGTAATTAAAAGTGTTTTGGTCAAGTTTGGAGTTTTGTAAAATACATCAATGACCTTCTACAATGGTAGTTAATAGTACCATTGTTAGAAGCTGTTATCATAGTGATTTGGTCTATAATGGTGGTCCATTTGGAGAATAGCTATGCCATTAAAGGGTGCTATTATATTCTGAGTTTTACTAAAGATAAATGGCAGTTCACAATAATACTGTTGTAGGGTGTTGACATGGTGTTGTAGCTACTATAATAGTTAGATTCATAGGTCAAACAACTTTTTGTGTATTTTTAACTATTTTTTATGATTTTAACATGTTCTTGTGATTGGTAAGTTTATAAATAGAGGTTCTAACCGTTCAAAAATAATATTTATGCATGTTTGATGATTGAAAGACCATTGATTAAGTTTTTAGGTTAGTTTATGATTTTGAGAGAAAGAGTTAATTTTGAGTTTGGATTTTTTTGTTTTTTTAGCCCCTTGAGTATTATTTAATCATGAAAGTGAAGAGGAGGTTTTGAGATTGATTTTTTGGGGCTTGTATATTAGAGTTGAAATTGTTTGGGATTAATAAAATGGGTTACTCTTCACCCATCCATTAAAGATTGTTTTGAGTTCCTTTTTACCCTTGGAAGAAGATTTGTTGAGTTGTTCTTTACCCTCTTTAGAAAGAAGATTGTAAAGGCTTCTTCTTCACCCTAAAGAAGGTTGTTTTGAGTTAGTGAAATATCCAAGTAGGAACTTAAAGAGTGGACATAAGAAAAGGTTTATTTTGTCAAAATAATTTAAATTTTCCATTTACCTTCTTTCCTCCCTCCACTTTTTGATTTATGGATGTTGTGATTGTTATTAAATTTTTTTGGATTTAAGTTATAATGGTATTTCATCTTATTTTGGTTTAATTGTGGTTTACAAACTTTATACTTAAGAAACATTAGTTTAAATTTTTCAAGCCTAAAGTTTAGAAAATTTTAAAACACCTAATTTACCTTCATTTTAAATGTTAATAGGGCTAAAAAGTGATATCAGAGTTAAACTCACTTTGTACACACATTTTCTAATGGAAATAATGATTTAAGATCAATATGACATACTTGGATATTTAAGAAGGGATAGATGTGTGTAAACCATCATACTTTGATATTAATGATTCTTTTTCTAGAAAATTAGGATAAAATTTTTCTTGAGAGGCTAAAATATCAATTTATGGGAAATTTTTTCAAATGGTCTTTATATTCTTAAAAATGTTAAGGAACTTATTTCCTTAAATAAAAATGCCATCCATGCATGTTTTATTTAGTGTGTTAGATAGATTCATTTTTTAATTATGCTAATGAGATTTGGTGTATGATATAAGACATTTATATAAGTGATCATCAAACTAAAGAAGATGAAAATGAGCAAAAGTAAGAGGAGGAAGTTTACATGTGTTTAATGAAAAAATGGAAGGAGATATCATCTCTCTCAAATTTTCAAAAAGAGCACAATTAGGTACCTTCTTGTTCTAACTCATATGGTGATGATGATTGTGATGATTTGTCTTATGATGAGTTAGTTAAATTTATGGAAATCATGAGCATGAGGAGGAAGAAACTTTTGTTACAAGAATAAAAAGGCATTGAATCATTTAGAAGAATGCATGTATGGGAATGATAGGTTGAAACATGAATTTCATGTCATGATAGAAGTTAGGAATGGTAATATTAACGAAAATGACTATTATAAGAAAAATTGATGGATGAAAATAAATCTTTAAAGAAAATGGTAAATGACCTTAAAGAATTGTTAAAAAAATTATCCAAGTTTAAAGAGAAATTAGATTGCATGCTTGGAACCTAAAAGGCTTTTAATGATAGGCATGACTTTAGATTTATAAAGGAAGTTCTACTACTAATGCAAGGCCATTTTTGTAAAGAGTAAAGTTTAGATGAAGAGAATGCGCATAAGCCCTCTTTCGATAATATAGAATCTTCTTCAAAATACCAGTATAGGAAAAATCATCATACATTCTTTTATAGACTTAGAATTAATACTAAGAGAATTGTACATCAAGGTAGAAATAGGCAAAGTTTTTATATAAATGCATAACCACAAAAAGGTGCGTTTATACCTTATGTAAGGTTAAAAGTCATTTAGATAAGAAGAGTCATAATTTTTGTGATAGTATACAAGAGAGACTCACATTTGTCATAGGCCTCATCCTCATTTTTCTAGGTCATATGTTATGTATACTGAAATTATACATGCTCATACTTCATACATGCCTAAATATAAGTATAAGAAGGCAAAATCCTAACATTTTTCATTTATGCCTCATGTTAGGCATTATGAAAGAACTTATTTCCATATTTTACATGGGCATGTTCATAACTTTAGGAGCACAGCACATTTAAATCCTAGGTTCCATTATCATCAAGGGAGAACATATAGTGTTAGAGGACCTAGAAATATATTTAGTCTCATAGTAGAAAAAAAAAAGAATATCCAACATACATCCCAAGGCATATCATTACTACAAGAGAATGCAAAGATGCATAAAAACTGTAAATTTCATCATGTATATTTAATATGCTATTTTTGTGGTGATGTTTATCATATAATTTTTTTTAGCTAAACATAGGTTGCTTTAAAAAAAATAAAATTTTGAATTGCAAAAGGTTTTTAATACTAACCCCTAAGAACTTAAATTAATATGGTACCTAGATCACACTGACTTTCTTGTTTTATAGGTCAACATCATATAATTTCAAATGGATGTCAAATAATGAAGCAAAAATTCGTATCTCCATCAATTTAGTGGAAATGGAAATTTCATTGTCAAGCTCTCACATGATCTAAACAAATAAAAACATTATTGAATTACGAATGGAGTAAAAAATATGATATCAAGTGGTGATGCAAAAAGGAGGTACTTGCTTACGTTAACATTAATAATGCTTAAAAACCTTGGCTTAGCATACATATTGATAGTATATGCTTGACTTAAGTACATTGACCTTGTAATACATGTTGTAGGTAGAAAATATGTTATATGTTTTTAGGGAGAGAAGATTACATGATTTGAAATTAGTGCATTGTGATGAAATTACTATACTATTTGAGAAAGTATTTTTGCATGAGTGAAATAAAATGATTTTTGATATTGGTATCATTTTTGTAAGTGGTATCATATTTTGAAATTGTGCATATTTTTTTAAAACTTTTTTAACATATATATATATATATATATATTCTCCTTATATGATAAAGTTTTTTTTTATATATTGCATAATTTTTTTTGGGGTACAACTTTTAATGTTTGTTAATTATTGTTGCATAGTTTTAGGATAAGTTTATATGATATTAGATGCTTCATAAAGGGGCAATCATTTTTTGAATCACATTCATGCTTATGTAATCATTTATTAAATCATATTTATGCATACATTTACAGGGAGTGTAATCTGTTTTAATGCATGAATTAAAGGGGATAGAGCTTTGCATGAGCTTAGGAAAGAGATTGGTAGTTTGAAAAGTTTTTTACATAATTATGAGGGATTTGGAAATTGATTAATGAAAGATATTTCAAAACTATGATTGGGTTTAATTTTTAACAAACTTGTGATGTCTTTCATAGCAACTGGTATTTTGTCTACTTTTCATTAATAAGTGTTTTTATTAGTAAATTGGTATCAAGTTTAATTTCTAGCATCAACTTGATCAACATTTGGTATCTTTATAGTTATTTTTAATTTTTTAGAAATTGGTATTTTTTTTCAATTCTTTTATAACATTTTGTATCTTTTTGATATTGTTAAAAAGGGAGAGAGAGTTTGGAGATATTAAGAAGATTAATAGATAAAAAGGTTAGCAATTAGGCATTGCATAATGGTTTGACATATATGCTTTGCCTTGCATTTCTTTTATATATATTTCCTTAATATCACACATTTTATTATCATCAAAAAGGGGGACATTGTTGAACCTGGGGAATTTCTATCCTTAGTTTTGATGATGAAAAAAAAATCTTTAGTGCTAATGTTTTAGTTTTTGATGCATTTAGAAGATAGGAAGTTGGATGATTGATGTGTTTGTGTGTGCTAAGTTTTAATTTTAAAAATAACTTATTTCAATACCACACAACTCAAGGTAAGTGCACCTATTGTTCCTATAGTATATTGATGAGTTGAGTATCATACCCATAAGGATTTCTAGTGAGTATCAGTCTAAACATCGAATTATTAATCATTTTTAGTTAACCTAATAATTAATTGATTATGAAATCAAATATTAAAACTAAATTAAACTAATCTAACTATTAGCAATTAACTATAATTGACTTAAGAAATTGAAGAGCAAGATTAACCTAATAGGTTTTAGTATTTAGAAAAAATACTTTTAAAATCTTCCTATAGTATGGCACCTCATATAATTTCGTTCAATTATCTACTACCATAAAATATAATTATGCAATTACAAACATATATAACTAGCTTTTTCAATAATTGAATTAAAATAAACGTAAACTGACAATCTTGTGTAAAATAACATCTTAAATATCCTTAGCTAAATAACAAAACAAATTGAATTAAAAAACAAGGAATAAAAACTAAGAGCATTCAAAAGTAGAGAAAGAAAATTTTCATGAAAATGATTGCAGTCTCTTCTTTAAGCCTTTTCACTTATGATCCACCAATCTAAGTCTCTTTTTTTCCATGAAGATCTTCCCTAGTTGATGCTCTTATAAACCCTTACATGTTCATGGTCTTCTCTAAGAAAAACCTCCAAGAGGGTACTCATTGAAAGCTCTCTCAAGTTTCCATGTTATTCCTTTTTATATATTATGAGGTCCTCTTAGGTTTAGGAGACCCTAATGTGGCCAATTAAGTGTAATATCTTCCTTTTTATCTTTAAACTCCCCACTCTTTCACTGTTGTTAGGGACCACATTGGTACTTGATAGGAAGCACAATGAGAACATTCTAAAAGGTCGTTCTTGTACTATTTTTTCTCTAGAAACACAACAACAGTGTCTTGAGCTACAACGACATTGTTGTATGTTAAGATCATGATTCTATCTTTCATCATACACCACAATAGGGGCCTTCATTAATTCTATAATGACACTGTTGTTTAGGTCTATTTTGCCTTTAGAATTTTCTCTTAAACTTGCTCCTTTGTGATTTTGATCTTTTTAAAGCCTCTTATACCTAAATTTCATTAAAAAAATTTAATACAGGTCTAATTCAACAGATAATGGGTAAATTTTATATAATAATGCACCAATAAGCACATATGTTTTACACTTTATCAAATTCTTTCACACTTAAGTAATTTCTTTTCATTAAATTTCGTCACACTTAACTAATTACTTTTCCTCAAGAAAAATAATTTATCATTTAATATTAAGTAGAAATTTTTTTAAGGAAAACTGTAAATCTTATCAAATATAACCATTAAAAGTTCATCATCAAGCATTCAATCAAATTGGATCATTAAGATGTTATGCAACTAACTACTCATATTAATTTGCAAGGGAGTTTAATACACTTCATACTTCTTCAAACTTCAACCCAGTTCACAAAATTCAATTCCATGTATAAAACAAACACTCACAAAATGACATGCTTTGACTTTTAAACACATTAACATTCTTTATTCATTTATACAATATAAATTGTAATTTTTTTTATAGAAATCATATTTTTGATTAATCAAAATAAGAGTTATGTACAAATCTAAAGGGAACTAAGTCTTAACTAAGAAACTATGAAACACTATAGAGAGGAAAACAAGAAACATAACTGAGAGAACCAACAGCAAAAAGCTAATATAAATTGTATTATAAGAAGGCAAGGTTGACAAGTTATATAGTCTTTTTTACGCGAATGTAAAATACCTTATCATGAATGCCTCTAGTTGTTTAATTAGGTCACTGTCATCAACGGGCTATTAACATTAATCTTCAACTTCAAGCTTTTTATTAATATGAAACTAGGGGAGTGAATTCATTTTGCTCACTTATTCACATTTTTTTTCATTTTTTTCATATGATAAAAATTTCCAAAAGAAGTTACAATTACTTATATTTATGCACCCCTACACATAAAAAATCATAATGTTTATCAAGTTTCCATTCTCACGAGTCATAAAACAATTTAAATAAACTTTTTCATCAACACTTATAATTAATCACATAAACATTTTAAATCACATGCATAATCAAAATCATAATGAAAATTTTCAATTAAATGCTTTCAAAAAAATAAATTTCTAAAAATTATTGTCTGTTGAGAAAATTATACAAAATTGATAAGCTTGGTACAATAAATTATATGTTAATATTCCCTCCCTAAACTTAAGATAAATATTATTCTCAATGTTTAAATACATAATTAGAAAAAAAGGGAAAGGGAAGGGGATAACAAAGCTTCCCTAAACTAATTACACAATGAATAGACATTTGTTGAAGAACTAAAATGTGAATATCTATTAAGTTACTTTTTGTGGTTCAATTAAAATTGGTGTAATAAATAAAATTAAAGAATTAAAGGAACAATATCAACATGAACAAAATAAACTTGTTGAAATAAAACATAAGAAAAACAAAATATAAGAGATCTTAAATGTGTATGGCTAATCATGTGGTGGGTTAGGACTAGGCATAAATGCTTATAAGTACTCCCATATATTGTTTGAACTGTTATTGAATTTGCTTGTAATACTACTGCATCAAGCACTACATGTCAAGGGACAGGGCTTGGATAATATCTAAGGAGATCTCAAATGATTGATTAAGTATGAGCAGCTGATGTTCTAGGAGAAGATGAAGCAGGACCACTAGGCTGAATGGGCTCAGAAGTTTCCTCAGCAGACTCATCAAAAGCTATGGGATCAGGTCTATGGTAGTTAGATTGATAGGGGTGTGATTTGTAGTGCTTTAGGACATAATTTGATGTACTTTTACTCATATTTTGATGTTATATTATCCAATTTAAGGACTTAGTAGTAGATTTTAATTAGTTCTTAATAAATTTTAAATATAGTTTATTATTATCTTCTCTTCAACTTTAGCCTTTAATTCATTTTATTGGAGATTAAAGACACGTTTGAGGATCTAAGGAGTTGGAAGAATGTGATTATAAGACAGAGACCAATTAGAGATTGATTTTGTGTTTTCTAAACTTATTATTTCATTTATTTGAACTTTATTTTTATTTTAGTTAATAAATATGTTCTTTATGATTCATATTTGATATTCTTTAATTAATATGTGTAACTAAATTATCTAATAGTCAAGGCTAGGTGTTAGTTCTAAATGGAACTTAAGAGGGGGGTGAATTAGGTTAAAAAAATTTAAGTAAGAATCACACAAAACAATTCAATAAATTTGCAGAAGCTAAAATAAATATGAAACAAATAAAATGAAAAGAAAACTTGCACTTTATTCAAGATGAAATAAGCAATACAAATATAAATTTAACTTACAAACTCCTTTTAGGCTCAAGGATAACCCTCTTTACTTTTTCAAAGGCTCAAGTATAAACTTTTGACAAATACTTTTTGTAGGCTCAAGAATAACCTCTTAACTCTATTTTTAAAGGATTAAGAATAATCTCACAGAAATCAAACTCATGACTACGGGCTTATGTCTCACACAACTTGAGCAAAAAATTCTTAAACTTTGATAGAGACTTGTTTCCAAGGCCTGTATTGAGTTCTTTACTTAATCTTCTATTGATATTGGTACACATGAATTAATTAGCTGTTGGGGAGAATCTCCAATGTTCATCTTCTCATCAACACTCTCTTGACCGTTGTATAATTCTTGTGATTGTTGTACAATATGAAAATTCCTAATAATCCGCTGCTTATTCTTTTTTATTTGATTGACCGATATATACCTTCAGTCAATCAGTCTTCATTGTTTTTCTTCATTCGGTTGGCTGGTAGACTTAGTTGATCGATGGGTCTTCTTATTCGGTAAACAGATCTTCTAAAAGTGTTCATTCGGGCGACGGGTTCCAAGTTTTGGTCGACCGATCTTCTTTCAATCGGTCGATGCTCTCTTCAGCAAGTGTATTCGGATGACTAATATATATTCGATCAACCGATCTATCCATTCATCTGAGATAATAAAACTTTGTATCAACATTCTTCTTACCCAAATATACTTCAAAATGGTCTCTCTTCAGTCATACATGTCCTTATATACACTTAAAAAATATCAATAGAAAAGGATGTTTTGTCATCATCAAAACAAGGTGGAATCTCCTTTGATTCAACAATCTCCCTCTTTTTGGTATTAACAAAACCATGTGATATTAAAGCGTATAGAACAGTTATAAACTCCCCCTGAATTACACAAGAGTTCAAGGCTTCATAAAAATATACAAAACTCAACTCCCCCTAAATTCATGCATACAATAAAAAAAGAATATTTAATATCACATACCTGTCCCCATTTTCGAAATTAACAAAAAAAGTCATAGGGAATGTTGATCAAGCATACCAATCTCTCATCTAATTGTACAAAAATGATCTTCACATAACGTTTTAGTAAAAATATCAGCTAATTGATGCAATGTATCAACAAACACAAGTTCAATATCTCCATTTTGCATATGATGACTAATAAAATGATAACAAAATTCAATATGTTTTTTCCTAGAGTGTTGGATGGGATTCTTAGTCAAAATAATGGTGCTTGTGTTATCACATCGAATTAGAATTCTATGAAGATGTAAACCAAAGTCTTTAAGTTATTGTTTAAGTTATAAGACTTGAGTGCAGCAACTACCGGCAGCCACATATTCGAGTTCCGTCGTAAATAATGCAACAGAATTTTGTTTTAAAAAAAACTATGAAAACTAATGCACTTCCTAAGAAATGACATGCACCAGATGTACTTTTTCGATCTAGCAAACTACTCGCATAATTAGCATCAAAATACCTAATTAATTGTAAACAATCATTTTTAGGATACCAAAGTCCCCAATGCAACGTCCCACCTAGATAGTGAAAAATACATTTAACAACTAGTAAATGTGATTCTTTGGGAGAAGATTGAAAGCCTGCACATAAACAAACACTAAACATAATGTTAAGAGGACTAGCAGTTAAATATAGCAAACTACTTATCATACCTCAATATAGTTTTTCATCTATAGCTTTTCCATCTTCATCTTTATTCAATTTGATGGATGTGCTCATGGGAGCGTCTAAGGGCTTTGTTTGATCCATACCAAAATGCTTAAGGATGTCCCGTGTATACTTTGATTGATTTATGAAGATTCCATCCTTTAATTGCTTGATTTGGAGTCCGAGGAAGAAATTCAATTCTCCCATTATGCTCATCTTAAACTCCCTACTCATACACTTAGCAAATTCTTTACACAAAATTTCATCAGTAACATTAAAAATAATATCATCAACATATATTTGAATAATTAACAAAGCTTTTTGATCTTTCTTAATAAATAAGGTGGTGTATACTTTCCCTTTTTCAAAACCATTATGAAGAAAAAAAGGTACTTAATCTATCATACCAAGCTCTAAGTGCTTGTTTTAGACCATATAATCCTTTAGAAAGTTTAAAAACATGTTCAGTTGCATCATGAAGTTTAAAACCAAGGGATGTTCAACATACACTTCTTCTTAAATAAAGCCATTTAAAAACGCACTTTTGACATCCATTTAAAATAGTTTAAAACCCATGTGTGATGCAAATTCAAGAAGTAGTCTAATAGCCTCTAATCTAACTACGTGAGCAAATGTCTCACCATAGTCTATTCCTTCTTCTTAGTTATACCCTTTAGCCACTGGTCTTGCTTTATTTTTAACGATGTTACCTTGTTCATCTAGTTTATTCTTAAAAACCCATTTAGTACATATTATATGATGATCTATAGGTCTAGGTACTAAGATCCAAACTTTGTTTTGTTCAAATTGTTCCCATTCCTCATTCATTGCTAAAATCCAGTTCTCATCATCTAAAGTTTCTTCTATTGTTAGGTTCAATCTTTGAAATGAAAGCAATGTGAAATAAATTAAATTGAGATCTAGTGGTTACCTCTTAGTGAACATCACTTATAATTTTATTGGTAGGATGATAAATGTAGCATCACACCTACCTGACATTCTGATGAATATCTGAGTAAATACCCTATAAGGGTGGCACGCTATAGCAATTATAGTAGGCATCATGTAACATTATAAAAAGGAACATAGACATAAAAAATAATAGTTCGTTAAAAAAAATTTCATTTATACATCATCATAAATTGTACATAAGTAGCAAACAGACCAAAAACATGCTATCTAGACTCTTCGAGACTTCAATTGACCAACCTCCGATCTATGATAAGTCTGTAAGTACGCAGCTTTCACTCTCTCTACACTGTATTAATATAAGAGTTGAGCTCCCTCTGACCTAAAATGTTGAGTGAGGTGAGTTTTCGGGGAAAAACTTGGTGAGTGATCATCATCAATGTGCCCACTCTATCCACACATAAGCATATAACACCAAAAAAGTTACAGAATCATCACAATTAAAATCACGTTTTTCATGTGTTTAGAATATAAAAGTATGATTATAAAATGGCATTCTATCATGTGAGAATACAATTACAAATGCACATGGCACTCAATTTTTTTTCTTTTTTTGTGACTTTGTGCCATTTACTGTCCCATACTAGTAGCTAATACTGGGCTCATTCTTTGGGTATCAACCTCGATTCGTAGTGAAAAGCGGGTTCTTTTAGGGTATTGACCTTGATCCATAGTGGAAAGTGGGTCTACACATATCTGAGCCTGGGGCTCATTCCAACCATGGAAATAAACCCCACACCAAACTTTGACTAACCCGTCACCTCTGTCACAACGCCATTAATGTGATCATGCATTTCATGAATGCAAAGCAACACATATACAATCAATCAATCAAGTAGAATACACATATAGTTCGCATTTTCATAATCATTGGACCTAAGTCCGACATCCAACCCATGGTTGAGAATCACACAGTATTAGATAGTTTCGATCAAATCAGAATGGGAGCACATGTAAAACACATATACATAATACAAATCGGATTAGAGTATGACATTTCACTTAATTAAGCACATAGGTCTCAGAGTTCACATACAAGTTAACACTCCCAATGTATTCCCGATACTGAACATCCTCGGACACTCAATGTCCAAAATAGCAATAGATACACCACCTTATATCTCCACATTATATATATATATATAATCAGATCAGTTTTCACAATCTCAAAAATATAAGTAGAAACTGAAATAACTGGATTAAACACAGCATATAGAGTGATTGTGCACTCTAGTCCAACTCCTAGAGATCTCCAGATATTCAATGTTTGGCTATTCAAGAGATTTTTGGATGCTACTCAATGTGCTATCCTATAATTGCATTACATACACACATATTATTATTTGTTCAATTGCATAATGACCAATTATGCTTGTATGAATATGTCATGAATAATGCATGCTAGATTCATATTCAGTAACTTCTAATTCACCTTATTCATACACATTAATTCCAACCATACAATATTTAATATATATCATCGTTTCACAATTGAAACTTATTGAATCTTCTAGCAATCTATCCTATATCCATTGAAATTCTCATTTCTAAAGTTCACAATGATATCACGCCTAAAATATGCATACCTTTCAATACACTAATCCAAATGACATGCCTCTTTCACCATATTCAAGTTAAGATCCATATCTACATATTTCATCCTTTAAGCTCTTTCTCATTTAGCCTTTAAATGCTTCAAAATTAGGACTTAACTTTCTGTTCTAGATTTAGGGTTTCACTGAAGGTAGTTTCGGTGTAACAACCATATCTTAAGTTATACTCATTCAATAATTGTGATTCTTTCATTAATTGTAAGCCAAGATATATAACTACAAGTTTCATGTTTAAGGCTCATACAAAATCAGGCTCTAACCATCTTAAAATCAAGCATGGGTTTTAGAACTAAAGTTTCCATTGAGCAGTTTAAGACAAATAGCCATAGATTGAGTTTCAATCATCCAATGAATGTGCTTCTTCACCAATGTGTCATTAAGACATTACTATACAATTCTCTTATTTTAACCTACTCTAAATTCGGGCTCTAAGTACCTCAAAACTAAGACACAATTCAGGTTTTCCAGAATAGGACATGTCACAGGTAGTTTCGAGAGAATGATCATAACTCTAATTATATTAATCCTTTTGACATGATTCTTTCACCAATATCACACTAACATCTAGCAATATAACTTTCATTCTTATGGCTCTTTCAAATATTAATCCTACGTTCATGAAAAATGGATCAAAAGATTGGACATCAAATTAACCTTGGTTTTCATGTATATTATCCCAATCTCATGCCTATTTCAACTCTACACAATTACATACATCTCATGCTTTCATGCTTTATCAAGAGGGACCATATATTTACTTGTTATACTTTAACCAAGTCCCTTTTTAGCTCCCTAAGCCATGCAAATCCGTACTCCAATCAAGGTAGGAGAAGAGGGGTTCGGAAGAGCTCATCAAGATCTACAAAACACTCTAAGGTTTGGTTTGATTTTGGTAAGAATCATGTAGGTTAGGGTTAGGGATTGAAGGTTACAAAGGAGGAAGAAGAAAGAAAAAAAAATGTCCAGAAATTGGACTCAAAATGGTTAAAAATTGATGGTGGTAAGTGATGAAACATAATTGATCCAAAATGTCACATTCTCATTGGTTTATACTCCACCAATCACTCTCTTCAACTTGTCATCCCTTGTTTAATTCACCATAACTCATTAACCACCGATCATTTGATGATGAAATTTTATAGACATATCCACAAGGCATATATTAAAAATTTTAATTTTCATACGTATCCTCATTCAGACTCCAAGGTCCTCATTTAAAAGGAAACATCTAGGGCACCTGAATCGGTATCCTAATATAAGTAGATTCAGTAAAATAACCATAACTTTCATTATACTTATTCTTTTGACCTGATTTTTTTGCCAAAATCCAACTAAGACTTACAATATTTCTTCCTTATATTCCTTTAAATTCTCACTCTATAATGACAGAAAATGGGTCGAAATGCTAGACTAGATTTCAGTTCTAAAGTCAAAGTTTGACTCCAACAACGTTTAAATTAAAAACCCCTCCCTACAATATCTTATAATTCATCAATCCACCATTTTCTATTTCCTAAAACATTTATCACCACACTAATCCCTCAATTTTCATCCCTTTAATCATTTCAAATCACAAATTCATAAGTCAAGACACAAATAAATTTACATTTTCACGATAATCACATCAAAATTACTTATACTCGAAAATGATCAATTGAATGCATCTAACACCTTTACCATTATTTCAAATCACAATTTAAGTATGTATATGAAATGCAAGTCATAATTATGCATGTAAAATGACTCTCTAAGTAATGGATTCCCATATATATAGGAATTAGGTCACTACAAGGTCCCCCTTACTAGTGAATCTATCCACATGGAAACTAGCTCCCCCTCAATCTATAATTTATGTGAAGCGATTTGAGTCCCCCTTAATCTTACTTAAATATATGAATCTCTATTGATCAGACTTTATTAACTTAATTCTGATACCAATAAAGGATTTAAGGGGTTTAGATCCAAAGCAAACTTAGACAGGCCCAAATGACTATCTCAACCCAAAATTTTAAGGCCATGTGTTATGGGCCTTCTATTATATATAGCCCACTTGAACTTTATGTCCCTTTTCTATGTGAGATAATTATACTTGTGAATGTCTAACACATATGACTTGTGATATGTTAGTAGAAGGAAAATTACTCTCATTTAGGATTCACGGTACTTATGCCTTTATTACCAATAAAGGTTTACTCTTTGGAATCTAAAATCTATATCCCATTTACTCTAAAGTCGTAGATTTTCTAGAATAACATACTTGTAAATGTGGATATATGCTATAAAAGATTGTGAGTCTAACATTTTTTACTCAATGCATAATGCCTTTGTAATGATGTAACTTCACCATAGTACGATTGTGCACCTAAAACATTTTATCTAAAGGCATAATTAATTTGCAAAATATAAATAAGCATTATGGAGATCATTTAGACAAGGTATCACTTATAATTCTTTCGGTCTCACTCAAACTTCACAAACTTAGCTTAAGGTAAAAGGAAAGTGCTCTTATTATTTTAAAAAAAGTATATCATAGATTGATAATCATAACAAAATTTTATTAATTTTAAAGACTAAATAGTATTGCTAGCTTATATAGCACTTAAGAGGGGAAGGGGTTAAATATGTATTTTAAAAATTTTTAAACTTAAACCTAAACTATTTTTTAAATAGATGCAATCCCCAACTATAATTCAACCTATAATAATGATGATAATGTTAATACGATTTAATAATTCAAATTCAAGTAATTCAATAACAATCATAATAATATGTAATTAAATGATAGAAGGGATGAGAGTATACATAATTGATTTTTATAGTGATTCAGCAAATCAAACCTTTCCCTATGTCCCACTCACCATCATACCTCTTGAAAATTTCACTATGATACAATCTTCTTAGGGTAAAGAGGAATATTTACAATCTTCTTCAAGTGGAAGAAAAGAAACCTTTACAAATCTTACTTTAAGGTGAAAAGTAACTCATACAACTATTACATCAATGGGTAAAGAGTAATTCTTGAAAATCTTCCTTCAATGGGTAAAAAGTAACCCTTAAACATAAACCCTAAATTTAATAACCATGCCCCAAAACAAAGCATACATAATAAAAATTTCTCTTAAATCTGATAAAATCATAATCAAAATTGTAGAACTTTTTCACAAATCATTAAGACCATTAAAACTTATAACAGATTGTTCATTAACACTTAAGGTATTTATTTATTGCCTCTCCATACTTAATAACACATTATGAGTCCTTCCTAGCTATTACCCCTATGAACATTACTGCTATTAACATTTCAGAACTAGCCATTTTGCATTTTCATGTTTAACTGGTCTATTAATTTTTTTTAAAACTTTAACTAGTTAACTGTTTCTCAAATACTGGTTAAGTGATAACTTTGTAAAATTCATTTTTAAGTTCTACAACAAGCTAAAACTATTCTAAATACCCCTAAAACTAAATCCTTTATTCCAAAAACAAATTAAACTATGTTTGAAAAGTTCTCGAAAAAGATTTTTGTAATAAAGACTCTTCAATTTAAATTGAAACAAAAAATATCTTGATCAATGAACCAATTTCAAATGAAATTCCCAAAGCCATTCTTTTCACTTAAAAAACTATTAATACAATTTCTAAGTCATTCTTAAAGTATTTTTAAGTACCAAGATTTTTCAAAGCTTAAAAATATAATTTTCTTGGCTTATAGGAATAGTTAAATTTTTTTAAAAGTTTCAATAAACTTCTCTAGGAACTATTCTTATTAAACTTTATTTTAACCACATTCAAACACATGTAGAAAAACTAAAAAACTTCTCCAAAACAATTTGACACATTAATAGGGTTTTCTTTAAAAACTTTCACAAAATTTCTTCTTAATTATGAGACATAATATACAAAAAGCCTAATATGAAATGCAAACGAAAAAATTTTAGGCAAAAATTCTGAATACAATCTTTTTTGCAAATGCTAAGACCTTCAAGCGTTAAAAAAATCAAGATAAGATTTTCAATTAAAAATACAAAATTAAGCCTTTTCAACCTTGATAAATTCCTTAGTCTTGATCTTCCTTCTCTTTACCTCAATGCTAATCTTGTCAATCTTGAATTCCAATTTTCCTTAAAATATATCTCCCTTGAATTCCAACATGTATTTTTTTAAATGTAGTTTGTATTAATTCATGTTTTAATACATTAAAACAAAAATATTAGTACTAAATATGCTTTTTCATCATCAAAATTATTAATTGGAACCCTTATTGAATTAACAATCTCGCCTTTTTTTATAATGACAAATCATATGATAGCAAGGGAATTTAAAATGCAAGACACATATGCAAAGCAAATCATAATGCCCTCTTAATATATTCATTATTAAATGCTAAATTCTAATGTCACATATCACTCCTTTATATCACCAATATCTTTCCACTTTTTGGACATCATCAAAAAGATTCGGAAAGATATCAAATGTGAATAAAAACAATTGTTAAGAAAGTATTCACCAATTGTTAACTATTCCCTTTTCAAACCAATCGTTAATTACTAAATGATAACAAATGTTAATAAAAATAATGCCAATATCTATGTCAAGTCAAAATTCTTAAATCAAATATATACTTATAGAATGTATGCTAAGCTAAATCAACATTCTCAAATGTTTTCATTACGAAAGTAAGTTATACATCCTTTTTATGTCACCAATTATCACCTTATTTCCTTCGTCACTTGGTTTAACAATGTGCTTATTGGGATAGCTCTTGTGAGGGCTCTTGAGAATTTTCCACTTTTGACTTATTTGTTGAAGTTATCATTTTTTCTTCCTTTATTAGCATTCATTTGATCCTAATTGATATTGACCTATAAAATAAGAAACTCAATATGTTTTAGACACCTATACTAATTTGAGTCCCTAACCAGCTTTAATAACTTTCCCAACCCCTATTTTTTAGGGTTTTCTCAACATTATTTATTTGTCAAATTAAAACCTCTTTATATGACCAAAATTTCTATAGAAATAATTTGTTATATATGCATTATGTAAATGAGAATAGGTTCTCATGTTCATATATCTATAAGCATTTCTAGGTACCCTATCTCCATATCATATCTAAGGATGAAAATGTGACCTAGGATGTGAATGAAACATGCTTCTAGTTTTATGTACATGTATATAAGTTAACAAATTTTGTTAATCACCATTTGGAGCCTTAGGAGGTAAATAAAGTGTTTCTAATTTTTAAAAATCTATTACACCTAATTAAAAATTCATCTTAATCTAATTATTATGGAAGCTAAAGGAGATAATTAATTAATAAAATTTGAATATTAAACAATTAAATAAACAATATAATGGTACGATACACTCGAAAATAAGGAGAGATAGGGAAGAATAGTGTAAATCGATTTTTATAGTGGTTTAGTATTTAACTCACTCCTACGTCCACTTATGCCCACTCCCTGATATCTTGTTAGATATTTCATTATCTTTAATAGCATGTACAGCTCCATTTTTTCACAAGGCTATAGGATAACCTTCGCAGCCATTTACTTTTTCAATTGGCTCAAGTTTAACCCTTAACAATTTTTACTCTTTATATCATTTTTCCAAAAATTACACTTTTAAAAAATATCCCATTTCAACAATCTAAGTGTTTAAAGGGGTGTCAAAAAAATCTAAGAATGAATGCATCAAAGAACTCTTATACCATATACAAAAGCCAATCAGCAATGCTACACAACACGTAAAATACTTTAATTAATTTGTATTTGTGTTTGAAACTTTTAGATGTATAAATTACTCTCCAATGACTCTGTTTATAGGCGTATTAGTTATTTATGACCATTTGAAAAACATGAAAACATATTAAATTTGTTTTTTCATTGAGAAATAGTCAGTGGTGCCCGTATCCTACAATCAGCGATGGACCAAAACCCTTGATATATTGCACTAGTCAACTGATCTTGTAATTTCTAACACATTTGTTAACAAATCAAACCCTCTAGCCATGTAGTCAAGCAATCTTTATATAAACTAAAATTTCTACAAAATTTTCTCGTATAAGCACAACCAAATTAACACCCAAAACTTTTCCTAATACTTTCTAACACATTCTTTTCAATCTTTTACACATCCTAACACATCCTCAAATACTTTCATATAACATTTAACACAGCTAACCACTATAACACATTCATATTGTAATAGCCCTTCTTATAGTGAGGGAATAGCCTAGCTACATGGATTGTATATACATGAGATAAGACATTTCTTTTTTTTTAAGCATTACATGTTCTTATGTGAATCATGATATTGTCACATTAGAAAAGAATGATTAAGTATGCACCCATCAGACATATCTTGAGTTTTAATGAATTTTGAATTTTGATAAATGAGTTTTGCTGTGATACTGTATCATGGTTATTGAGTTTTGGTTTTATGGCTATAATTAGAGATTTGGGGATTTATTGTCACAATTTGGTAAATTACGAAGTGATATGTACATTTAAAGCGGAAAATATGTTAAATTGTAAGAGAAATTTATATATGGAAAATTTGAATTTTCTAGACTAATTAGTGAGTGACATGTAGCAACATAAGAGAGAGGGGGACAAATTTAGGTTTAAATTAAGTGTGATTAATTGGAATTAAATAGGTTATTTATGGAACATTAATTGGAGTAAGAACAGCCAATGGGAGAAGAGATAAGTATGGCTGAATGGGACAAAAAGAGAATAAGACAAAACCAAACCAACCATCCATTCTTAAGTTGACGCATGGAAACTTAAATGACTCACCCTCTCATTCACTTTTAACACCATGTAAAAGACGTAAATTGTTCTCAAATAAGTCATTCGCTCTTCTTCTTTCTCTCTTGTATCTGTCTACCACCTTTACTCTTCCAAACCTTGGATTTTTGTTCCATTTTCATGGAATTTTTCTTGTTCTTCCTTCTTTCATCTTATCTTGCTTTTGGAATCATTTGGCAAGCTTAAGGAGTTTGTTGGAATTTTTCATGGAAGGAAACCCTAGGTGAAAGAAGTAAGTATTTTATTGTTTAGTTATGTTATTTATGATCATATCATTCATAAAGATTGATTAAAAGATGAATTTAGGCCATATGCATGTAAAATTAATGTGAATTATGTTGGAAATGTTACATGAATGTGTTTGTTTTGGATGAAAAAAAACAGTGGGTTGAAGCTATAGATGTGAGTGATGTTAATTGAGCTTTTGAAAGAGTAAATGATGATAAAAGGATGGGTGTAGTGCTAGTGTTTTGAATTCGGAAATTTATAGCCATAGGTTGATTTTCGTGTTTCAATGATAGCCCCTAATTTCAACCTATTTTCCATATTGTTAAAACTTGAATTTGAGAAAGTATAGAGAATGAAAGTTTTAGATAAATATGGGTGAATGTGGCATATCAAAACGATATGTATAATTGGAGTTATGTTTTTTATTCTCTGACTACTCATAACAGTCCTCTATTT